>JAVTVY010018968.1:0-80532 GCA_036873755.1 Hanleya hanleyi | reverse complement strand
ATAATTTTGAGAAAATTAATATTTCTTCTCAAAAATAGCACAGGTACATCCTCTAATCATAAGAAACATGTGTACCAAGTTTCATAATCATCCAATGACAGCTGACAACTGGAGCAAAGTTACCATGTAGATGTATATGTATACATGTAGAGGCCTGTACATGTATGTACAATTTACCTAAACAGAAAACTCTTCATTTGCCATAATTTTGAGAAAAATTAATATTTCTTCTCAAAAATAGCACAGGTACATCCTCTTATCATAAGAAACATGTATACCAAGCTTCATAATCATCCAATGACAGCTGACAACTGCAAGAAACTTTCCAAGTACAGATGTACATGTGCACTTCAGCTAAACGCAAAACTCATTCATAGGGATTTTAACATTAGAGTACCCCAGGGGTAGTACCCCCAGGTGCCATACCCACCCCCATATTTTTTATATTTTTTTTATATTTTTCTAATTTTTCTAGATTTTTTTTTAACTTGCTAAACCAAAAACCCATTCATTTCCAGGCAGGGGACACCGACACCGACACCGACACCGACGACGACATCCTCTTTCCCCCTCTCACAATATCTCCCCTTTACTTCGTAAGGCGAGATAAAAACTACACTATTTTCGGTCGATACTTGGTGTAAGAACGCATTGTTGAGGCTTTTGTTGAGGCTTTTGTGCAGCTGAAAAGGGTCACGTCTAGACGCATTGTTGAGCTCAGACAGGCTATTGTAGGCTTTGTCTTGTGCATTCTTACACCAAGTATAAACCCTGTTTTCAGTGGTCTTTCATTTGATGTAAACTTTACTTGAGGGTTTACGATCACTTTAATGAAAGTGAAAAGAAAAGGAAACCATCTATGAAAGGAGTTTGGAATTAGATAATGTTCTCCCTATATTTTAAGGCAATTAGACAGCCATGAGGGAATGCTGATACACTGACTTGGCGAAATGAGGGTAGGTTTGCTTGCTGATGATCAGGGTTGGCCATATTGGCATCCTACTGTCTTGAAATAAAGTCTGGACTCCATTCTTATTAGATTTCCCAATTTTCGGCTTTGGGTCATTTTTTATGGAATTCCTGTCTTATGCTAAATATTACAATTTGGTTAAATCATCACAGTACAGTATCCAACATCCCACATTACACAATAAAAAGCCTGGTGACTCCATAATTTTATCATGTATTTTGAATGTTGAGCGTCTGCACTACCTCTTGCCGAAATATGATAAGAATGACATTTTATTTTCCAAATTGTGTGCAACCTTCTTTAACAATTACTTTGACCGATGAACAATAACCTCGTTGAAAAATGATTCGGACCAATGAATGCTGACCTTGTAGTTTATGAACTGACCTTGCCCAGTTTTGACTGTGTGGATTTGTCGATGGTAGTGGTGGATACAAACTGGAATGATGGCGCAGCGTTGTTAGGGTAGTTACTAGGGAACGTCATCAGGAGATTGACAACATGTTTCCCACTGACCGCCAATGCACGGCATGTACGTTTCACCGCACTCATCTGAAAATGACAAATTATAAGATTCCAATTTCTGCCCAGAAAACTTGGTTATTAAATAGTATTGAGAGTGTTCAGTTCCTCAAAAGTGTATTTTCTGTATATTGTCATTAATACCAAGCATGCCAAGTATATCAAAAATGATACTATTTATATAAGCTTCTGTTTAACAACAAATTAAACATAAGATGATCAGGTTTTTCTTCCCTCTGGTCAATTTTTTGTGACATTTCATTCCACAAATACATTGTGGTCAATGTGCACCACAACTTTTAACTTCTCAGAGTTACTGATATATGTACATGTAGTTCAAAAACTTGGCTAGGTTAAAATGTTTTATAACTTTTGAAAGTTGGTCCACTGACTGTCTACAGATGTATATATGAAGAGATGTAGAAAATTTAATTGCTTTATGTTGAATAGCTTAAATGTGTAATCTTGTTTCTTGTTAACAAAGTTGGGATAGACAGATAGGTGCAAACTAAGATGCTCTGCTGAATTTACTGGACGTATAATGATGGGATATTCAATACCTCTTCTATGGTCACAAAGGGGATGTTTATGTTTACGAGAGAGAACTCCTGCTGTAGAGTCTTGGGCTGTTGTGGTGATGTAAGAGCTGTATCTGTTTTCACAGGAACAGAAGATGGAGAGTGAGTGACTTCCCCTTCTTTCTTGTCCTTCATGTCCTTCAGATCCAAGTTGCTAGGGGGCGCTGTGATTTCCACAGAGTCCGATATCTGTCCAGAGTCTGAGTCATTCGCATCTTCCAAAGCATTGTGGCCACATAGCTGAGAATAGAAAAACGATTAAGGGGCTTCTTTACCTTTCACTGCACGGTTCTTCAAATAATGCAATATTCGTATCAATGAGAGAATCTAAGAAATACATGAACCGAGCAAATCACTGAGAACCCATTGGCATTGGGGCTATTAAAATAGGGTCATTATTGAAGAACAAGCAGTTGACAGCAACAAGCAATTGATGACAAAATTGACAGTTTAACCTAGTAGTGAATAAGAATATATAGGTCAATCTGACAAATTTTTGGGGGTGCAGTGACCTTGACCTACTGACCTCGATATCAACAGTGTGAGAGTCATTTTCCCCATACACATTCAGTGAAAATTTGGAATGGATAGATTGCATGCTTCTGAAGTTAATTAACAACAATTTGTGACACACAAACGCTCGAACAGCAATTCTATATTTCCCGACTGGGATCCGGCGCGGAATCATAATGTGCCTCACTGAGCAAAGGTGTCTGACAAAAAATGAACAAAGATTAGGAACATGTTTTGGTTTTCAGTGGTTTTGACGGAAAAAAAGGCACCAAGAAGCAAGTTAAGAGGAACAAAAAATCGACTTTATCAGGTCTGATTGCGTCTAGAAAACAATGACCCACCATGTTTAGTAATTTGTCCATACCTTTTGTAGCTGGGGTTCTATCTGCCATATACGAAGACTTTGGTCACGTGACCAGGTGACCAGCTGATAGTCCTTCACACCTGTAATTAATTGAAGAGCAGGTGGTCAGATTATCAAATAATATAATGGTCATGGATACGGTGCAGTGAGCATACCATTTATCCAACTCTTCTCGGAGGTGTTACTTGTTTTTGTGATTTTACTTGGGGAGAGGCAAATCAAAATATGAACACAGAGGCTAACCTTTCTTTTAATGTCAAAGAAAGTCCTCACAACTGGAGATAAAAATATGCTGGCTAGACTTGAAGTATAGTGCTAGAGCTCACCTTTCTTCAAAAGTTTGATGATGGGCAACAGTATTTTCATGTTTGGCAGATATTTACCTATACTTTTAACAAAATCCCCCCTACCCGTCTGTATCCACAGAAAATGCAAAAACCTAAACCTAAAAGATGCATTGCCTCCTCAACATCATTTTTCCTTTGGAATTTCCTCTATTTAAATGCTCAGTGAAATGAGGTGTTTCACGAAAAACTGACATATCTAATGGCATTGCCTCCTACGGTTGGTTACCTCCGACATAGAATGGGTTATTTCTGTCAACTCACAAAAATATTATCAAGAAGGAAACCTAGAGTGGAAAAAACGTTCAGATGAGTTCTCCTTCAAAAACATTATATTTATATATGGCAACATACAAACTGTTGAAAGATAAGGATTTTGAACAATCGGGATCAGTCTTCGCCGAGATACTAGCACGTCCAAAATAAGTTCCAAACATTCGTAGGCTTATGGCCAGGGCAAGTATGTATGACAGCATGTAAAGGTTGAGGAAAAAGGGCAAGTCCGGACAGTCTGGACAATAAATTATTCAGTGACGGGATAAAGGGCCATAACTCTGTAGAAAATCTTCAAAATGCGTTAAAAAAAATGATAGTACACATCTGAGGTACTATGTATCTTCTATGAAGTTGTCCATCAATAGCAACCAAGATATGGTCCGGACAAGAAATTGTTGGACGGACAACCATACGACCAGACAGACCTGCTAATTTCAAGATTCCAAACAGTTGAACTAAGATAATCCATTTACGCAGAACTTTATGTTAACTTACAGGTTATACAAATTTAGAGTAGTTTTGAGTATGAATGAGGCCTTAATGTCCTGCCTCTGCTCAAGGCGGGATCGGAGACCTATTCAGAATTGATGACCTCTCACCTTCGGGCTGCTTCCTCCAGTGAAACTCGAGTACCACATCGGTATGACCAACAAATGTGTGCATAGGCTGGGAGAGGTTGGTAGTGTTCCATAATAAGAGGCTATTCTCACCACGCCTCAACTGGGGCACCACAACGGTTATCAGGCCCTGACCAAATGGCTACAATAGAAACAAGACATTCATGGGATGCAAGTCTAACCTTCTGCTTCAGAACGTTGTCGCATGTCCTTGGTTTTTGTGAAACAACCATGCACCACCTCCGGTACAGTATATTTAACTTTTCTGATTAAAATGGGGGTTAAAGCTTCTGTATCATTGGTTGTTGCATTGTCACTAACCGGTGATGTCAGTTTGACAAAAAATTTACAATGAAAACAGTAATGACTTTCATTATATTGTATATTAAAAAAACCTTTAATTTTGAGGTCATAATTATTGACCTGCCAACTGACTTGGCCTAAATGTTCATAAAACATGAATTCCAAGTAGATAATGGAACTTTGAAAAGTTAGATTGGGCTTTTGTCTGCTGTTTTTTTTGTCCGCAGGTGCTTTTGTGCATGTGGCTCTAGACTCCTGAACCCTTCTGGTACAGTATTCTGCTTCTCATACTGGAGTCGGGAAGCTTTGCATAGCCTGTTGGTATCTACCATGATTGAGGGTTCCAGAATCAGTGTGGACAAACAGAGACCAAAAACTATACCATCGCCACCCCGTACAGGGGTGAGGGTAATAACAGTTGACACCATGTAAATTTAATACTTATCACTGACAAGTATTGCTTCATCAAGATTTGATTGAGGAGATGTGGTGCAAAGTAACTTTGAGATAGAGAAGCTTGATTATTAACAGTTGACATATGTTGATAATCTCAATATACATATTTCAATTTGTTTTGTCATCTTTTGTCAAGAGGTATCTACTTTAGTGATTTCTTCATGATATATATGAATAAGATCTAGTCATCTTAACTTGTGTAGTATGCACTCACTGTATATCGTGCCCTCCAAACAGGTGAGCCGGACGTTAACATGGCTTCTGGTCGTCTTGGACTGGTCACATCCCAGAACTGCATAAAATAACAATGAACTTGAAAAGGTCTCCATTATTTGATCGAATACTGGGAAATATTTCTATAAAAGCTTTCATCCTAACATTCAATTATAAACTCGCAAGCAATTGATATAATTTTATTTAAAAAGAAAAATTTATTTAACAACCAATAATTTTATGGCGAAAGCTAAAAATATTGGTTGAATCACTGTGGTAATTTCTGTACAAATGATGTAGCGTCCAACCCCCCCCCCCCCCACCCCTTCTAATTCCATGGATTCTAGCGAAATATTTAGGCTTTCAATAGCACGCTTAATTGATGAGAAATTTTCTCTTCTTTTTTTTTGCTGTATAATCTGGGCACATCCTAATGAGCACGGCGTTTAATGTTGTATTAAGAGGGTTATCTAAAGCCCTGGATATGTAGAGACATTTGTCGGGATATAGTTCATGTTAGATGAGATACTGCTTTTCAATGTGACTTGACATGTTAGCATATGGAACAATGGCCGACTACTTGCCCATTTACCACTATTGGAATTCCCGTAAATTCACGTCACTTCGTCTTACATGATCGATATGCCCATTTGTCCCACCTACCTTGACAGTACAATCTTGACTGGATGTGGCCAGGTTATACTCTGTGTGTGGGTTCCAATCCAAACCATGAATCTTGGATAGATGAGCAGCAATGTACTGTAGGGGTGCATTCCCTTTCTGAAACAAGAATTAATGTTTAATGTTAAATGGACTGTATACACTCTCGACTGGTTATCCATATTTTACATATCTGCCCCCTATGTTTTCACAAATTTAATTTCTTAATGACTCCTCTAGAACCTATACATTGAACGTTTTTGGTTGTTGCTCACTGTTGTTTGAAAGAGCAGACAGAATTTCCCATCAACATCATTTGATTTTATAAGAGTTCTAATCAATAATACACATTGCTCAGACCTGTAGTTGACATGATTAAATTCTACAGAGACAATATTGAATATGGTAGTACCTCTAATAATTCAATCACAGGAAGTGAAATTTTCTACTATACAATCAGTATCATTAACTTCCTGTGTTGATGAATACAATAACCCGAAGGCCCATTATTTCTGGATGGAAAAGGACGCGGTGCAGTTCAGTGAGATTTTGGTTTTTCAATAACAGCATCTTGAAGTACTGGATTTGTGCAAAAACAGCCCCTTTTTCTTTCTTCAAACATATAAGTCAGTTTAGAACAAAAACCGTTTATGGGCAACAGCTAAGTATTGATATGACCAATATTTCGGAGTAAAGCTTGCCTTGGTTCTGGACTGGCTTCATTTGTTTATGAAGAGAAAAGGGTGCTGTTTTCATCTCTAAATGGCCAATTATGCACAAATACACAACTTCAATATGCTTTTGTTCAAACCCCCTAATTACTATGAGCATACAACAAGAGCATCACTGAAAATGTCTTTCGAATATAATATTTCATTTTGTCACTCCAAATCAACACCTCTGGGGGGCAAACACCCCACTAAACTGCACCTGGTCCTTTCTCTTCCTGTGGAGGAATTATTATACAGCGCTTATTCTGAAGAGATAATCCTCTGAGTTATGGACAACTTCTGTCATAACAGGAGTAAAACAGTAACTGGGGTAGAGGAAAGGACTTACCCTAGGGTCCCATATCCTGATGTCCCCATCATGAGTGGTTGCAAACAGATTTCTAGTGACTTTGTTCCACTTCACCTGGGCTGCACCAGCTGATAATGAAGGAGGTTACACATTTGTCATGACAGTACTGATAAAGCTGCTTAGGAATTCATACCGATAACTTTTTGTAGACAAATATAACTTAAGTGAGATCACTTTTCAAAGAAAAAGTATTAAAAGTCTGTCTTGTACACTTATCAAACTTAAGTCAGGAGAAGCAGTGACCACATCCACAATGTTTAAGGCTTGTGTATTATATCCGGTTTGGCACAGGAAATTGTGAACTGTACATTTGAATCTGGAAGTTAGTGGATTGGTCAGAATCAACCTTCCAGATATCCTGTTTGTGATCGTTTGAAAACAGTTGAATGTATTCTGCTATGAAACAGAAAAAATATTAGAAAAACAAGGGAATCGTTCTGGGTATTCAAGTAAATAAGGTTCATTAATAATTCCAGTAATATTCAGGGATAAATTTTCAATTATTCCTCCATTGTGAAACACCCGGACAGAAAATACGGACTCCGGTGAGAATCGAACTCCTTTACTTAGCGACCAAGCTACGAAGTCCAATAGGGAACAGCTCGCTTAATCAATCCATTTACAAAGTAGGAAGAATGCAAAATTCATCCCGGAAGATGATTTAAATTATTAGTCGAAACACTATCTTCAAATTTATCAAATTTCCTCTGTTATCATGGCAAATAGTCAGGTACTTGTGAAATGGGATTGAATAAGCGAGCTGATCCCAACTCGGTAGCTCACTTGCTGGTGGTACATTACCCCTAAGACATGCGTTCGATTCTCACACGAGTCAGTATTTTCTGGCCAGGTGTTTC
The DNA here is from genome assembly GCA_036873755.1 of Hanleya hanleyi. Lineage (NCBI taxonomy): Eukaryota > Metazoa > Mollusca > Polyplacophora > Lepidopleurida > Hanleyidae > Hanleya > Hanleya hanleyi. The sequence continues at coordinate 72,779 of JAVTVY010018968.1, read as the reverse complement.
CCAATGTGGGAATGATTCGAAGTGCTTTAGCAATGCTACATACATCTATTATCTATGACACATACCAACTGTTTGGAATGCAGACGAAGGCTTCTTGGGATCTCTGAATAAAAAAGAAATATAGGTCAATCAAATATAATAAAGATCATGAATTATTACAAAATTCAGCAAAATTGGGAGTGACTCAGTGATCTAAGTTTAACGTCGCTTTCAACAATGTTTCAGTCATATCGAGACAAACCAACACAGTGCCACCCAGCCAAGTAGCTTTCTTGTTGCTTGAAAGGAGCAAATCCTTGAAGCAACATGGAAACATGGACAAGTGCAGGTACAGTGCTAGATGCCACATTGCTGTTCCTGTTGCTTCTCAGCAAACACATGGCAAACCTGGGAATTGTGGCCAACATCTAGAACACATGACAGACTTGGGAACTGAAGAAACTACCCACTTTCATTATTTCGCAATGAATTTAGATTTTTCAAGAAGATTATTTATTCAGTTTATCCTAAAATGAAGCATTATGGATTAGAAATGTATATACATGTATTTTCCCAAGGCTTCCCCAAATGAAATCTGTTCAAGACTGGGGTCTAAAATGTGAGATTAATCGAAAAACAAGGTAATGTAATTTCTCACTTGTAATCAACTACTTACCTGATGTCCCAAAGATAGGTGAACGTGTCCACAGAACAGGTGGCTAGCACATTGGTATCAAATGGGGACCAGTCTAAATCACTGTAATAACAACACAATATATGTAAAAGCAGATTGGACTATGACACTACACATGCTCAAAATGTATTCAGCTAAACGAGGGGAGATTACTCTAATAAAAAATGTGGAAGAGTTATAGTTCTTCCTACGATATCGTTTTTGTTAAAGGTCAACCCAAACGCTCTGAGGTCAAAAATATAAAAAAAATAGTCCTTTCGATTCTGAAAATAATGATATTTTTTTCATAATTTTGTGCAGTCTGGTTGGCGAGATATTGCCGTTTGAAAGTTGAAAATCGCTCTCCTGTCAATTCCAGCTGTGACGTCACGGAGGGAAGCCGTCTTGTATTCTCTATGTTAAAGCCGTATACCACAGTCGTAAGTAGCTGCTGATTTCTGGAGATTTTCGGAGTATCGGGGCATCATTTGTTAAATATGCCGCGACGTTGTGTAGTGGGAGGTTGCAGTTTTACTACAGATGACGGTGTTAGTATTCATTTGTGGCCTAAAGACGAGAAAATCGCTGCAAATTGGACGAAATTTGTACGTAACACGAGAGTGTGGAAAGAGGGCCCGAGCCAGTACTCGTATAATTTTCTCGGCACATTTTGACAGAAATTAGACATCATTCGAGGACATCTACAGCGTAGCAGTTGAATTCGGGTACAAACCAAAACTAAAGAGAACAGCTATTCCAACTGTCAAATCTAAGAACAATCAGAATGTGACGGCGAAGAAATCGGACAAGGAGAATCTATCACGGACATTGGCTGAACGAACCTAGCCTGCAAGCGAGGCCTCGGGCAGGGAGACGGCTGTACATGCCCTGCTCGCTCTCGCGTGGCATTTGTTGCTTGAGCACCTGCAGGTTAGACTGGATGAGTCTCTATTTCATATATACTATTTAATAATAATAAAATGATCTTTCATAAATATATATACGTTTGATAAGTAAATAAATAACTAGAGCCTATGGCCTTTAATGAGATCTGGTAGCTGGGTTATTGGAGGATAAGTTTGTAATGAAATAAACGCACAATTATATATTTAATTTCAAGTAAGGCACAGGTGGCACCAGGCACGAATGTATGTGGCTAAAATGCAATCACAAGTTACATCCTGCGACAAGGTATTTGAAGGGCCGTTCGCGCCATAAACGCACCCTTAAAACGTTTTAACTTCTTAAACGTTCAAAAATTGTAAAGCTTTAAAAAGTTTAAACGTTTAAACTTGAACCAACCAATCAGATGTTATGAACTGACATTTTCCTGTTAAAAAGCAAACCTTTCCAGTTGTAAATTCGCAACTTCAGACGTTTCCTGTCAAAATAAAAATACGGTCTTTTAAAGGTTTCCGGTTAAAAGGATAACGTTTCCGGTTGTGATCGTCCAATCAGATTTTTTATTTGGGCCGCGTGTATTCCAACATCTACACCAACACATGCAAATCTCCACTGGCAAACGTTTCCGGTATGTAGTGTATTTTAACCAATGAAAACCGTTCTTACAAATTAGGTTTTGGAGAATATCTTTGGCACCGGGGCAATTGCGCAGGACATGATGCACGGTGGGCATGAGGAATACAATATGCGTGAATATTTGTAAGGCTTATTTTGATTGGTTCAAACAGACTACATAATGGAAACGTTTTGCCAGTGGACACATGTTGATGTTGAGGTTTGAACATATGCGGCAGCAATAAAAAAAATCTGACTGGACGATCACAACCGGTAACGATTTCCCTTAAACCGGAAACGTTTAAAAGTCTCGAATATTACTACTGGAAACGTTTGCTTTTTGACAGGAAACATCTAAAGTATTGGACGTTACAACAGCAAACGTTTGCCTTTGGACAGGAAAGGTCTTCCAAATGTCAATTCATGACATCTGATCGGTTGGTGCAAGTTAAACGGTTAAATTTATTAAACGTTTGGATTTATGGCGTGAATGGCCCTTCTTAAAAGGTACCGACATAATGAAGTTGAACATACCAAAGAAAGGCAGTCCTAGGATAAAAGTAACTCCGAAAATGGAAGCTGAAATATAGAATATTATATCACAATGACTTCCATTTCGGAGTTACTTTTATCCTAGGACTGCCTTTCTTTTTATGTGAAATTGATCTGTGGGAACAATGAAAGGTAGTCCTATAATGAGGGAAGTTGCACACGTTACGCTAACCATGTGTTACCCAATTAATTTCCGTCCAATTAGACACCACAGTAGGTGCTCATCCAACCTTGACTCAAACAAAATAGCTGAATTTTGCTCTTTATCTTGATACATAATTCCTCCAATACGTCAGTTCGGGATTTTAGATGAACACCATGTTAATTTAACCAGCATAAAGAAAGCAATATGATACCTTCTTTAACATGGTTTTGTTGTTGCGTTGAAACTGCAAACTGACCAGTTGAGAATTCGATGGGAAAAGGGCCCAGTGGAATGAAGTCTAGGCCTAAATACTCACAGGGGATTAAGGTCAGTTTGTACAGAACATACATGTAACTAGGGGTAAATACAAGAGATTATACCAGGGGTAAATAGAGATTGATTTAGTGTTATGAGTGAGAAGGGCTGGACATCAAGGTTGATGATGGTTGTATGTCACAAGTTAGGATAAGACCAGACATGTATTACACTTTCTGGATATCCCATGTACATGTAGGTTGACTGGTGGAGTACAAGATAGGAAAAGATTATAAGATATGTTACAGCTTGCTCTTGTGAGAAAAGCAAACAGTGGCCTGCAAAGGTGATAATGAGACAATGGTGGCCAGGCTGCCTGCTATGGTAGAGCATCTCTCACATATACACCTAACCAGCTAAACTGTATAATTTTCCAAGCTTTGGTAAAGTGACGATACCAGTCTGCCATACTTTAGAGCGTATTAATCTCATATTTTGTGGGAAAACAATGAACAGAGTAATATTTAATGCAGATAAGGGACCAAATATATGCCAAGTGACTATTAGTGACTAAATATAGACATACAAAAGCCTTTCAACCACTAAGGATCCCCAAAACTCATCTCTGTGGAACTACTTTCGTGCAGCGTAAGGCTATCCCGCGAGTCGGTTTGCACTTTTGTCCATTCCCCTACAGCATTCTAAAGAGCCTCTGGCTAACGCCAGATCTCAAAAAACACCAATTGGAGTGAATGGCTGTAGATACAGAAGTGATAATAATACTTTCATAATCCCTTGACATTTGAGATTGTGGGAATATCATTCGATTTCAATTTAATTGAGGTAATTTGTCGAAAATTGAGCAAATGTGAATGCCGATCCACTCACCACGGCTTACTTTTCGCCATGAATGTCCAAAGTTTTTTTATCAAACTATATAATTCTGAAATTGGTATTTCATGGGGATTATGGGAAAACAAACAAAATTCAAATCGGACGTATATCAGTAGAGTTATCAACAGTTTACTGTCCATACTGCCGAATCCCGGAGTTTATCCCTTCGAAAAGGCTGCCTCGGTCAGTAACAACAATAACAACACAGATGTGCTCGTTCTTTACATCACAGAATCGTTCTACATTCAATACAGTTTGAAATATATGGACATTTGGTCTTATAGATGACGATAATAAGGTTTCCAGTCAAGTTGCATACCAATCTGTATTCAACAAACGACCTCTCCGAATCCTGTCGTCGTCGAGTTCCACGTTGTCAGAGTGGTTGTCACTGTCAGAATCGGAGCCGTACGGCTCAAATTGATAGGGCTGAATTCCGCCGTTGGTCTGCAAACAACTGTTAATTTGCCCGTCATCATCCTCCTCTATGTCTATTTCATCTTCTTGGCGAAAAATATTTCCATCTAAGCAGCTGATATCGCTCGAATCGACATCTGAACCGGAGCTCTGACTGCACTCGCTTTCCATGTTATCCGCTGTTTTTGCTCGGTTAACTCCCCTGCGTGACGTCATCAACCCAGCTGTGAAAGTGTGAAAAAGCCCACTTTGCTCCCATATTACGTGTGTTTCTGATCAGATTAGAATTTTTTCAATATTTTTTTCATACAAAGTGAAGTATGAACTATGATTTTTAAGGATTTTTAGACCAAAAAAAATTCCGTTTGGGTTGACCTTTAAGTTACATTTTCACTTAAATTCTGTGTGATTTATCAAGACTTTGAGATTAGTGTTAACAGGAGTGGACAGCTTAAAAAGCTGTATCAGGAATGAAATGACTGTCCTAACTTGTCCCCCAAGGTCCCAGTCATCCTGCCCATCTCCATGTGCACCCCCTGTCATGTTTGTATACACCACACCATTTTGCCACTTCATCCCTCACCTGATGTTTCGTGTGTGAGCTTTGAGAGAACAGAACTGTGAGCCTTGTCTGTCCACAAAGGAACAGACATCAACACGTTGGTTAGTCTGTCAATGAAAAATAAACATGAATGAAATCACTTGTATCTGTGGCATGATAATTATTACCTATAGCCTACACTCTCAAAATTGGGGTGCTCCACAAGATGGTAAAGAAAGATGAAATTCTCTCAATTCAAGATTTATTTGAGCTGCAAATGAGTGATTATTAAACATGTTACCCTACTTTAGTTGCTGTTCGCAGTTTTTACACTGAAATATTAATTCTGTCAATTTTTTTTATCCCCTGATTAAATTATTCTGATACTGAAGTGCCAATATAGGTCCTGAAAAAGCAGAGACCAAAACAAAACAAAAAAAGCCGTCAGCAATCGGTTAAAGTCTACACTCCGTAATCATGCATTGTACAAGACATATTTTTAGAACTTTGACAACTAGGTTAACAAAAATGTGATCCAGTGGGGTTGCCTGCAATTCTCTCATATAACAAATACATTGGAAGTTGGGCCAGGTCAGCTTTTGCCAAGGCCTTACTTGATGGAAAAAATTTTAAGCCGAGGTTCTGGTAGAGCATGACCAAATTCTTAGCTCTAAATATACTCTTCTATTTTGCTCATAACCAAATCAAGTAATTTGATCTTGGAAATATAGATCATGGTCATCTTCAACAGTTTTCTGGTCTATTTTAACTTGGAAATATAGATCATGGCCATCTTCAACAGTTTTCTGGTCTATTTTAACTCAAGAGATCTCAGACTTAACAATTAGAATTTGGCCTTTAGAAAATAGGCCGTCAGTGATATTCAATAAACTTCAGGTCCAGCCATATGTGGTATAAATATGGACAATGTAGATATAATCCTTCATGAAATATCCTACTAATTAGAATCAGATAAATAGGTCAAGGTCAGTCCTGACCCTTCAACAGATGCATATGAATTTACAATGCCTGGCTAAAATCCTGAGATATCGTGTCCACAAGAAAGATGGACAGACAGACGCCGCCGACGACAACAATGGTGGCCTTCCACAGTTTTGTAGGCCCCGGTCTTCATAATACGATAGACTGCCCGTGCTCTGCTACATCATAACTCTTCTTGTCTTCTTACTAGCTTATATCTATAATACCATCCTATTCAGCATTATCAACACTGCCGACGAGCATGTACAGATCATTGGCTGGTTTCGTCTACATGGTGATCAAGGTCATGGAGTAAATTTTGTCCTGACTCAGTTATGCCCCTTGGGTGTGCCACAAATCAGGACTCATTTACGGAGATAAAATCTGACAAAAAACGGGCAGGTTGACCCCAACTTTTTTTTTCATTTAATTTGATACCGGACCATGGATTGTGAGAAAGAAATTTAATTGAAATCACTCTTACAGATTTTTCCGGAAATTGAGCTAAATAAAAAAAAAAAAAAAGCTCATTTTTCGACATTGCTGTGTCTTAAAATAATAGTTTTATAATGCTCTTTTAGAAAATACATACATATAAGTGATTTGGGTTGAAAATTTTACGACAATTGGTGGTCGAAAAATGGACATATGGTCTATTTCTTGCTGAATGGAAAAAGCCCTGGAGTGCACCCAATACCCTTGGTGGCTATGAATGATATATGCATACAGTAGATCCTCTAACAATTCAATCACTCTATCAAAATACAATCACCTACAATTTTGTGGGCAAATTATCATCAGCTGTTCCAATAAAGGAGCTGTTAAGACAAGGCAGGATTTTGGCCTATACGTGGTGCGGTTGAAATCGAAAAAATAAAATGTCCTATAAATTGCTTTGTTTCAATGCAACGCCAAGAGAAAATATATGTACAAAATATGTGAAAGTTCTAGCTCGTTTGCATTATGATTGTAGTTATGACATGAAAGTGAAATCCGCAGCATGAGCTATTTCGTTAAAAATGGGTCTAACTCGAGTCATTTAAATGCACATTTAGACATGAAGGACTCATTGGACCAAAACACCATTTAACCTGGGGATGTGCGATGGCATTATATCTCCACGGTCTGACTCGATTTAGACCCTTTTTTCACGAAATAGCACATGCTGCGGATTTCAATTTCATGTCATGACAACAATGATAACGCAATTGATCTAGAACTTTTACATATTGTGTACATATATTTTCTCTTGTCGCTACATTAAAACACAATTATTTTGAGGACATTTTATTTTTTCGATTTTAGTCGAACCACGTATAGGCCAAAATCCTGCCTTATCGTTCCATCTCCTTTGATCCCTCCTCCAAAATCCTTAAAATGATGCAGAAATAATAAATAAATAATAATTAACTGCAGGTATTTAGACGATTTTGCCAACCTCCTGTTCTAATAAATTTGATCACCCCCAGATTTTATGGTGAGGAATTTCACTTCCTATGATTGTATTATTAGAGGATTGATCGTAAATCACATAGACTTACAGCGGTGGCAAATAGATGAGACTGGGAGGCGTGGGGGTTCCACTGAACACAGCTCACCAACCATTTACTCTGCCGTGGAATTTTCTTCACGGACTCTGATGGGGAGGCAGCCTTCAAGTTTGTAAGGGCCAAAACTCTTCGTCTTGTTAAGAGAAAACAATTTATTATACATAAAACTATGATCACTTTTTAATATGAGCTCAATAGGCAAACTATGGTGGAAATCTATAAAAATCATGCATTACAAATTCTTGTATACAATAGATTAATTTGAGAGTAGATAATCCACAGAGAGTTTCTGAACCTCAGTTTCTAGATGTTCTGACAGTGGCAAGTTTGGATCCAAAGACTTCGTTTATCCGCAAAACAGGTGTTCTTGGATGCTGTTGTTTTGCCACTCTTCACGGAATGTTACATTATATTATCATGCAGTATTGATTGCTCACATGATCTCTAATCCAATGCTGATTGGTTGATGTAGCTGGTGATCGGCTTCAAAAATTCTGTTTACCCGGAAACTGACATTTTTGGACATCAAGTTCTCATCTCCAAATACTGAACATGAAGCGGAATATTTGAAATCAGTTTAAGGTGTTCTGACTTTATTCCTCGCGCTTGAAAAAGCTTCTCGCATTTTAGGACATCGATGTCAGAATATACAAAAACAGATGTCAGAATATCCAAAGCTCCTCTGTGTGCTGTGTTTAACATTACAGTACTCACCCAGCCAGTAAAGCCCATTCCCCATGACAGTCAACTGCCATGGCGTCAGCCTGGAAAACAATTTTTATCCATTATACATGTAGATTCTTATTGGTTTTAATTTCCTAACTTTTTCTCAAGGAGATTTACATGTACATTCACTCTCCTGGAAAATGGAAATGTACTGCAGAGTGATATTGGCGAGTGTGATCTCTCTCGTGATATTTCATCCAGAAGAGTGACGAACAGCTCTCCTGGAGTTTCCAAACATGAGTGACTGTTGTTCAACATGTGGAGGAATGTAATGGATCAAATTTTGAATAACTTGGAAACGTTTTTCTCTAGCTTTTTGTTGCGGGAGTAAAGGGGGCATCTACATAACTTGGACAAAATCCACTACAGTGGAAATCTTTTAAGGATAGCTGTCCCCTCAGAGGGTCAAAATTGGTCATTTTTTTTTATTTCTTCATTCAAATATTCACTATTTCCTCTAACATTTGGTGAAAAAATGAAATCAAAATTATAAATAGAAGTGCTTCAATATGTTTCATGTACCCCAAATTCCGGAAAACTATGCATTTATTCAGACTTCCCTTTAAACATGTTAAAAAGACCCGAGTATGGGGCTAGTGGTGGATTTGACATTTCACAACCAATTATTAAGATGTAAGCTTATGCGACTAATGGTTCCACTAACTAGATTACTTGGTTACTCATGTTTCTCCAAAAAAAAAAAAAAGAAGACAAGTTTTAATGATCTTCCTTACTGGTTCTTTTAGTTATGAAATACGACTGAACTTGTCACAATATCGCATATATTGACCGAGTTACAGGTGATGGAAGTTGTCAGCATTGAACAATAGCAAGTAAGATAACATTGAACAGGAGCTTCTAATCCCTCTATTTATTATATCCCAGGTGAAATATATGATCTAATGCGAGTGAAAGCAGACAAGGGGTGTGTGATGATACAACATCATGTTTGGACAATACAGCATTACGCTTGGATAATCCAGCAAAACCTTGTGGTCGACCATACAATCTCATAATTATTGTGGCAATAAATTCCACGATCAGAGAAACTCATCGCTGCACGGTGTTGGCAAGCTCGTATCTTGATCGGCCATATGGCGTCATGGTGTGCTTATGGTTTGATCAAATTTTCGTTGTCGTTTTCTGAGTCCGAATCTGACCAGTTCATCATCATGCATGAGTTTCCGCCGTCGGAGTCTGCACTGCTGTAGCCTATATTTCAACCTAAATATTTCGCTAAAAGGATGTAGTTTTGTTTGTATAGAACATCGTTATTGTGTGTACATGGGTCACTATCTGACTATTAACCTGCAAGTCTTTGAATTCCACGACAACATGTTCGCTGCTCCACCGTGCTGCCATCAGAGAAATGTTGTTGTTGTTGTTGTTGCGGGCCTCTGTCAGAAATTACCCAGCTTACGGTTGTCGTGAACGCCGAAGCTGGTTGCATCAAAATATCGGACTACGTCCTGAAGCGACTAATGGATAATATTTACATAACAGTTACCATACCAAACGTACTTTACCGGATTCTGTTCGACCTTTATCCGGCGGAGAACACACTGGAGAAATCTGATCAATTACAGGTTGTCATACCACTTATGAAACAGACATTGCCTGGGCTTACAAAATATATAGGTATGAATAACTTTCGTATCATCCAAGAGATGTGGTGGATCTGTAATTTTGAGCAAGTAGGACATCACATGACTCGAAAATGGCGAGTTACGTTGAGGTTACGTCTGTAGACTTTAGCTGATTGGCTGACGAAGTCACGTGGTATTAATTTCTGGAAATTCCCTCTTGCAGTTGCCGAAAGTAGGCTGAGAATGGATACACACGCTCCCAGGGTCAGTCTTACCGCGTGTAGATGACCGAGATGGTTACAGGTTGGCTTCATTTCTTCTCCGTATTGAATATTTGAATAATGCATCGTAATTCAACACTATTGAGACACCCTACATCTCCCTGTGATGGTTTTAATAATGGTCTATCAATATTTTTCCAAAATATTTAACAAGTAGTATACCGTTACGTACAACCTTATTAAATGTTACCAGAAGATGTTACGAAATCGTACTACGTACGCTTGATGAACATACTCATTTCCAAGATCCAAGCAGTTTCTAACCAGGCCAATTAGTTCACTCAATTGCTTCAAGTATGATTGCTAAACTTAATTAAATCTCCAAATCAGTACCCGATGAACATTATGCTTTTTTCACAATAGTCCGTTTCCACTTACTGCTGCGTTTCTTAATTTACTACCACCATTCGAGCATTTACGACATGTCGGAAACCGTTTTGAAAGACACTTTGGCGGGAAATTGCGAAGTGACGTATCCCGAGTGCCAGTCATCTTCAGCCATGTTCAACTATGTGATATCGACTGCCATCTTTTTACAACGTAACTTCTCTTAAGCAACCGACAGAACTGGAACCTGGAGGCCCTTCATCACAGTGTGCATATGCCAAAGTGAAATATTGTGTTGTTCATAGTGAACTAAGGACATAGTGACCAAAATGATCACGGAGAAGGATCGTACATAGATAACAACAACAACAACAACAACGTATCACTGTTGTTGGTTGCCTTCCAGCTTCACTTGACCTGATAAATTTCCTTGGCAGGATAAACCTGATTGTTACCAGATATTTTGGGATAAAAGAGTATATGTCCGAAATATTGACTGTCCAAATACGAAAAAAAGCGTCTGACCACTGACTGCGTAGCCAAGTTGACATGGCTTCGTTCGTTCCTTTACTACGCCATGATGCCTCTCAATGAACTTACATGTAAACTCCTGGATCACACGGCTCCGTGGGTCGTTCGGCTCTATCCGGCAATAAAACAACCTCTCCCAGCTCTGCCCATTTGTTTTATCAAATTCGGCAAAGAGTTTGATTGCCGTGAAGAGCTCATGCGTCTGCAATCAGTCTTCAAACATCAACGTTTGGTTGAATTCTCCGCCATTATCTTCATACGGGCGGTCACGTGGGCACGATACGTTGCTGATCAACACTATTGTTTTATTGCTTCAGTCATCTCTAAGTTTCCACTTCTCCTCAGCTTGTCACCTCAAAATATGTTTATATGGCTAATGACTTGTGAGGATCCTGTAATTGTCACCAGCTTTGCTGTGTTCATCCACACTGCTTTTGTATCTAGATTTGCTGTGACATCTCATGATCTGCTATGGTAGGTTAGCTTCCCTGATGGTCACCGGGTGTTCTATCTATCTAATTGGTACCTTCATGTGCCTTAATTGTTATAATGAGATTGTTGCAATTTTTTCAGATTAGAATCGAATTACTATTCTAAATGATTATAATTGCTCTGTGCAAGTTAACTGTATAATTGAATCGAATTATTGATTATTAATTTAATGGTGCTCGATTTACCATGTTGAGGTAGATCAATTGTTCCATATAGTAAATAAGAAAAGTCTATGTAATTGATATTAATATACGTAAAAAATTGTCTAACAAATGAACTAAAATCATTAATGTATTCTATGTGATTGTCATACCCTTAACGGGTGCTTTGATTAGCTAAATAAAATCTATTCTATTCTATTCATGACACGTACAAAGATAATGGCGGAGAATTCAACCGAACGTTGATGTTTGAAGACTGATTGCAGACGGATGAGCTCTTCACGGCAATCAAACTCTTTGCCGAATTTGATAAAACAAATGGACAGAGAGCTGGGAGAGGTTGTTTTATTGCCGGATAGAGCCGAACGACCCACGGAGCCGTGTGATCCCGGAGTTTACATGTAAGTTCATTGAGAGGCATCATGGCGTAGTAAAGGAACGAACGAAGCCATGTCAACTTGGCTACTGACTGCGTAGAAATGATGAGACGGCCCGGGGTCCAGTTTTTAACATCAAGTGTTGCTGACAATGTGCAGAACTGTCACGACATGCAGACCTGTTATGAACGACACGCCTACATGTGTTTTGTAAGCAAATAAGCTAATAGAAGGTCAGGATTGGAATATATTGACCATAAACAAATAATAAGACAGCTGGCTAAGGCCGCCCATACTTCATTCCTTGTTTCCTGACAGCCAATCTAATTAAAATTCTTGTCGGATCAAACTAGTCCATTAAAATGGATCGTTCAGGCTCTTGTTTAATATGCTGGAGTTATCCTATAGAAAATGTCATTTTGTCCATGGGAGCCACGCTGACCACCACACCGACCCCTAAAAATCCACTGTCTTTGTCGAAATACAGCAATGACATGTCTACTCACCATGCAAAAACTGTTCTCTGGTATGTTTTCATCCAAGTCGCACCACTAGTAATTGTGGATGGGTCCGCCATAAATTATATCAAACCGTCAAAGTTAGTGTGTGCTGATTTCAGCAGCCAGTTTCTCTGCCAGAGCATGGCTTCCCTGATAGTAAAAGGAAGAACAAAAGAATCGAAAAGACGTCACAAATACCACGGTAGGCGAAATTGACAAGCACTGACACTAACGGGGAACAAAAAGGGGCCAATGCCGCGTTGGTCATTTGCAAATCCCGCGAGAAAATTCAAACATGTAATATTTAGGGTGAGGGGGGATACGTTGAAATATGCCTTTGAAATGAGGGCCTACAACGGTAATATATTGTTGGAGTAAATCTACTTCATTCTAACGGATATCGCTCCGTCATATCAGTCAGTATTTCAATAGGCCAAAACAAACCCGATATTTCAATAAACGAAATATTAATCAAAATTCGCCAAATTTGCCTTTTCAAATATAAATTACAGAGATTGAAGTATTTCGGATATATATCTGGATTTCCGGATTTTTCAGAATCTAAAAAAAATTCCCGGATTTTCCGATTTGATGTCTCAACCGACCATGTTGTGGTTGTTGCTATTTTCGTCGATAATAAATCTCCGTTAAACCATTCTAGTAAACAAAAAATCTTTTGGCTTGGGTTAGAATGCTCCAAAAATATAAATTATGCGATTAAAATTCGAGTTGTGTACTTCTGGAGGTTTAATAAGTTCGAAATAACCAATTCCCGAGTGATCACAATGCGATCTCCCCGCAGAGTATTGTTTCCCAAAATAAACTCAGCTTTGCTGTTAAGTATGTCAGACACTGCTCATTGCCTGTAGCTCTGCCCGCAGAGACTGACTATAGGGGGCGTGTAGTTGTGTAACGGAAAGCAGTACGTTACCTCGTCTTCATTGGCACCAGATTTCAACGCGGTATTAACCCCTTTTTGTTCCCCATCAGTCAGTGGTAGTTCATCTCGCATGTGAAACTTGACCACGGGCTGTGTCACGTGGTATTTGTGACGTCGTTTCGATTCTTTTGTTCTTCCTTTTACTACCAGGGAAGCCATGCTCCGGCAGAGAAACTGGCTGCTGAAATCAGCACACACTAACTTTGACGGTTTGATATAATTTATGGCGGACCCATCCACAATTACTAGTGGTGCGACTTGGATGAAAACATACCAAAGAACAGTTTTTGCATGGTGAGTAGACATGTCATTGCTGTATTTCGACAAAAACAGTGGATTTTTAGGGGTCGTTGTGGTGGTCAGCGTGGCTCCCATGGACAAAATGACATTTTCTATAGGACGTTCTGGCTCCTGATAACTCCAGCATATTAAACAAGAGCCTGAACGATCCATTTTATTGGACTAGGATCAAACAGGCTTGCAGTGTCACATGTTAACCAATCCCGAGAACGCTTCATAGTGCTTTGGTTGGCTCAGCCGAACTAGCCGGCTCGCTGGCGGGATTCTTTTCATGTTGCCGCGGTCCCGACATTGTGGCACCATAATATGTGGCAGATACATGGACTGATCTTTGGTGTAAACATTTGGGGTAAATGGACACAGTGAACCTATCTCCCCTTCCCCACTGCAAATGGAGGAGTCCAGATGCGACCATGATGTCATAATGCTATTAAATATCCATGGTATGGGCGCTCAGAACACCAAATTCAATTGAAATACGTAAGATCCTATATACAGCGACATGTACGATTGGGGAGCATTGATAGGATATTCATTTATTAAGATTGCCTGACAGCTGCCGTCATTTTATTTCCTACTGGCCGTTTTTAATTTTATTTTTCATTATTTCAATTTATCTTCATGATTTGCTGAAATAATTAAAATGTTAAGCCAAGTTCATTTTGCTCAACAAAGACACACCAAAGCTGACGATGAAAATGGCAAGACACAAAAATAATTAGACTAACTGGGATATCCCATTTGGGATATTAAATCCAAGTTTGGATATTGAAATATATCCTAACTGAGATATATTGACCGATTTTCATACTATAGTATTTTTCTTATAATTAGTCGCGGGTTTGAGGGCTTTTGTAAAATCAGCCGTATGGTTAAAATCAATTTCCTTTTTTAAAACGTATATAACAAAGTTATATCTATAGAATGTCATACCACTCTCCGTGATAACTGCTACAAAACTTGAGTTTTAGAGCTTTTTTGTACTACCCGGGTTAAATGCCATAAGGGTTGTTCACGTGAATCTTCACCAATACATGGTATATCGTCATAATCTATTCCTTTTTCTCTGACCAAAGGGCAATAGGCGGGGCGAGATGTCATTCAAGGGTTGCTCTGTTTGTCGTTTGGTTATGAAGACATGAGATTAAACTATTGTCGTTGACAAAGAACGAAAGATTCGAGAATACGGGTGGACCAGTACAGCCGCTATGTTATCCAAATGTCCTCGACACCTCAAAGATTTGGACGCCTCTCAGACACAGCATAACCGTATCACTTCAATAGTATGGTGATCTAGTTGGACCAAAAGTGTGCCCCGCATTACCTCATCAAAAGCGTGAGCGACAACGCAAAGGGTGACGTCGTCTTCCAAAACACGATGTCGCCCTTTCGCGTCGCGTGTCGCCTTTGACAATGTTGAGTGATAGGACGACGACGTCGCTTTCATACACCAGGACGTCGTGTTATTTGTACCTATCAATAGTTCAATTTGTAGGCAGAATTTCAATCAGTGCTCTTCGATGCATCGTAGGTTTACAAATGTAATTAACGAGAGAGCAATCAAATTAAACTATACACTTACAATACCGTTGATGATGTCCGACTCTAATCGACTGGATCAATAATGGGATATTTGCTATAAAAATGTAAATATAGGTCATACGGCCATCCATAGATTACACCGTCATTGAAATAAAGATCGTGTGAAGTTGTCATTTTAATTCATGCAGTCACTCATGGAGGCATTGCCCCTGTCCTTGTGAAGGTAACATCGATTGAGGACACTTTCCCATATATAGAACTGAATAGCTCACCCCGCCTATTGCCCTTTGGCCAGAGAAAAAGGAATAGATTATGACGACATACCATGTATTGGTGAAGATTCACGTGAACAACCCTTGTAGCAGTTATCACGGAGAGTGGTATGACATTCTATAGATATAACTTTGTTATATACGTTCTAAAAAAGGAAATTGATTTTAACCATACGGCTGAGTTTACAGAAGCCCTCAAACCCGCGACTAATTATAAGAAAAATACTATAAACCGCAACGGTGAATTTCAGCATCTATATTACAGAAACATAATAGAATCTACTTCACAAAATTGGCATTGCGATTGTATAATTTTGCTGACATTTTCTCACCATAAATATTCTGTTGTATGCCTTTATATGAACAGAATGACTAGCTAAATATGCCAGCTTGAAAATATGGAAGTATAAAAAAAAAAAAAAATATCCAAAGTTGGATATTTTATCTCAATTGGGATATATCCCTATCTGGATCAGGTCAAGGGGATTTCTGCTTCAAAAGGTCAATGTGGCCTACCGCTTTGTGCTCGTTTGGATTTGTCAACTTCCCTGGTCATCTATTTCCTCTGCTCTGTCCAGCTCCTTTCATTTCCATAAATGGCAAAAAAGGGAACAAAAGTTTGGGAGACATCTAGTGTTTGTGCTGAACTACTGGATGGAATTTCACCAAAATTGACTGAGTAGAAGATTCATTGGAATCTGAATGCCTCCCTCATCTGATTAGGTTATGGGTGTGTGTGTGCGTGCTTGCTTGTCCAATGTCCGTCCGTTCATTCCATCTGCATATTTATACAGGCCTTGTCTGCAAGATATCTGGAGAACTACTGGACGGAATTTCACCAAACTTGGGTGGAACCTTCATTGCAATGGCCTCATCTGAGTAGGTTGCATGTGTGCATGCATCTGTCCATGTATGGTGTCTCTCCGTCTACTTATACATGTTTATACAGGCCTTGTCTGCAAGATATCTGGAGAACTACCAGAGAGAATTTTACCGAACTTGAATGGAAGCTTCATTGAAATGACCTCATTAGGTTTTGTTGTGTGTATGGATGGATGGATGGATGGATGGATGTAGTGTACATCCGTCCGTGTCCGGTGTCCATCCATTCGTTTACTTGTACATCTGTATACAGGTCTTGTCTGCAAGATATCTGGAGAACAACTGAACAGAATTTCACCATACTTGGATGGAAGCTTCATTGGCATAGCCTTCTCATCTGATTAGGTTTGGTGTGAATGCACGTATGCTTCCGTATCTGTTTGTCTACTTGGGATAGAGATTACCCACTACTTAGCCAGGATGCAGTTCATTGTTGTTCTTTCATTGCCTCATTTCCCATGTTTCAGCCTATGCTCTAAAATTCAATCACAGGAACTTAAATTTTCCACCTTTGAATCAGGGGTGATCGAATTTATTAGTGCAGAAAGTTGACAAAATGGTCTGATATCATGCAGACAGTCCTTTATTTCTTCATTATTTTAATGATTTTAGAGGGTGATCAAATTTTTTAGAATAACTGATTAAATTTTGTCCACAAAACTGGAGGTGAATGAAGTTAAATAAAGTAATCAAATTATTGGATGATTTACCATAATCAGTTTCATTGATTTTTTTTTTTTTTTTTTTCAATAACTCCCAACTGACTTTTCAGTAATGATTTTGAAGCAATTTATGTGAAACATTAGCTGCAAAGCCAGCTGAGTCAAGCTGACCAACATAGTTGTGATTCGATTATCCGGACTATTCTGTGTTTTAATGGTCTGTATTCTCCCACTGTATAAATGTGTATTCCTTCTCCATTCCCTGGACAAATATTTTTTCTCTCACTTGAGTGATGTAATCTCTGCCCAGTCCAGTGAACAGTGCCAGTTCATAAAGCTATTGGCTGAGTGAATCGTTACAGTCTGGGTCTTCAAATGTCACCTCCCTGGAGAGGTGAGCGAATTCATTCGAACGGGAACTCACAAATCCTGAAGCCTAACTTGCAAGGGTGCCAGAGGATTTGGCATTCGAGAAGGTGTAAACATTGTCACATATTAACACAAATATGACGCAAATCTGGCCTAAATTGGATATTTCGAATGAATAAATCATAAATAGATTCTCCACCATGTTGTTAGACTTCATTCGGTCTCTTTTTAATAATTTAATATTTAGGGGGAAAATGTTCAAAGGAAAATAAGTTCACCTGAAAAATGTTTTGGGAGACTGTATGAGACATTAGAACGGTTGTGACTTGGCACAGAAAAAAATACTCTGAATTATTTCACCAATGGAACTTTGTCTCTTAAGTCAAAACAATTTGTGGGGACATTTTTTGTCATGGAACTTCAAAAATGAACATTTGGAAGAGAGTGGGGTGGGGAGGGGGGAATCCCAATATTAGGGTGTTATACGGGAAATGTTTCGACTGTTGCAGCTCAGACGAAGTCCGCCGCACCAATAGGCTGAGAATCCACAGCATGAAATATTGTGTCCAGTATCTAGTTTCTTTATATTCATCATTATATTTCATCTCACTTCTGATCTCGCCTTACTTCTGACCTTTCAATAATCTAACCTCACCTTCGGACCTTACCTTACGTCTGACCTTGCCTCACTTCTGATCTCGCCTTACTTCTGACCTTGTCATTCATCTAACCTCACCTTCTGACCTTACATTTACCTTACTTCTGACTTTGTCATTCATCTAACCTCACCTTCTGACCTTACCTTACTTCAAGTTCTGACCTTGTCTCACTTCTGAACTTACCTTGCATCTGACCTCGCCTTTTAACATTGCCTTACTTCTGACCTTTCCTTACTTCTGACCATGTCATATTTCTGATCTTTCCTCAATTCTGATCTCACCTTTCTTGACCTCGAGATTCATCTGACCTTGCCTTCTAACCTTGCCTTCTGACCTTTCCTCACTTCTTATCTTGCCATATTTCTGACCTCGCCTCACTTCTGACCTTAGCTTACTTCTGACCTTGCCTTACTTCTGTCCTCACCTCACTTCTGACCTTTCTTCACTGACCTTGCCATACTTCTGATCTATCCTCACTTCTGACCTCATCTTTCTTCTGATCTTGCCAGACCTCGCCTTACCTCTAACCTAGCCTCACTTCTGACATCGCCTTAATTCTGGCCTTGCCTATGTAGCTCATGTAATTTCTTGACCGGGTTAGATCGATGACATGGATAGACGTTTCACATATAACCCCTTCCCTTGTTCTCCTTGTTCAGCTGACGGGTATGCTTATACCGATATGAAACAGCACGCGATATGTGTCAGCTGAGGATATGGATCGTTACGACTCTCCTGCTTGATCAGTCCCAATCTCTCCTGCTTGATCAGTCCCAATCTCTCCTGCTTGATCAGTCCCAATCTCTCCTGTTTGATTAGTCACAATCTCTCCTGTTTGATCAGTCACAATCTCTCCTGTTTGATCAGTCACAATCTCTCCTGTTTGATCAGTCACAATCTCTCCTGTTTGATGAGTCACAATCTCTCCTGTTTGATGAGTCACAATCTCTCCTGTTTGATCAGTCACAATCGCTCTTGTTTGATCAGTCACAATCTCACCTGTTTGATCAGTCACAATCTCTCCTGTTTGATTAGTCACAATCTCCTGTTTGATCAGTCACAATCTCCTGTTTGATCAGTCACAATCTCTCCTGTTTGATCAGTCACAATCTCTCCTGTTTGATCAGTCACAATCTCTCTTGTTTGATCAGTCACAATCTCTTGTTTGATCAGTCACAATCTCTCTTGTTTGATCAGTCACAATCTCTCCTGTTTGATCAGTCACAATCTCTCCTGTTTGATCAGTCACAATCTCTCCTGTTTGATCAGTCACAATCTCTCTTGTTTGATCAGTCACAATCTCTCCTGTTTGATCAGTCACAATCTCTCCTGTTGGATCAGTCACAATCTCTCTTGTTTGATCAGTCACAATCTCTCCTGTTTGATCAGTCACAATCTCTCCTGTTTGATCAGTCACAATCTCTCTTGTTGGATCAGTCACAATCTCTCCTGTTTGATCAGTCACAATCTCTCCTGTTTGATCAGTCACAATCTCTCCTGTTGGATCAGTCACAATCTCTCCTGTTTGATCAGTCACAATCTCTCTTGTTTGATCAGTCACAATCTCTCCTGTTTGATCAGTCACAATCTCTCCTGTTGGATCAGTCACAATCTCTCTTGTTTGATCAGTCACAATCTCTCCTGTTAGTAAAACCTGTAATAGCAGTTGATCACTAGCTCTCTGGGATTTTCTTTTGCGGGAGCTGTGTGAGAGTGATCACTCTTCTCAATATAACTCTCCATTATATTTCAGATTTGAGGAGAGCAATTAAAAGCTCTCCTGGAGAAAAATTTGCGGGAGTGATGGAGAGCAAGAGACAGAAATGTATCTCATGGCAGTTATTCATGGAACATGACAAAATAAAATGAACTACTTTATCAACCCCCCAATTTATCAATCATTCCACAAGAAAGAAATGCTGAAATTTTTTTGTCGAGTGTTGTGAGATGTTTCATTCTGTCGTTTCAGCCTGAACATCAACTTTGGTCACGTCCTTGACAGTAACTCGGTCGAATGACTCGATCACAACTGGACCTGCAGAAACCTGTATTAAAGACTTGATGGCTTCCAAAACTGATGGTTTGTGATGTGTTTGAGAAGATTGCTTTATGCAGGGGCACAGGTATGTATAGTGGAGGTATGTATATTGAACAGTTATCTGCAAAGTGAGATGTTTTTGATATTATACAGAGGTGTGCAGGGATGATGAACTGGTGAATCCGTGCTTCTGAATGTTCACGTTTTAGGAGACCCCCTATGGGTTACCATGTAGTTTGTTTTATTAACATGTATATAACCATAAAACGTCTGTTACAGGTTCTTATCGTCACTATATAGCTGAAATATTGCTGAACGTGACGTTACACCTGAATTCTCTCTCTCCTATTACAGGTTATCATAGATTACTCTGGGGGTCGCTCGTTCGAATCCCGCTTGGGACTCGACCAATTTTCTGCACTAGAATCTGTGCTATACTAAGATACTGTAATCCCAAAATAATGAAAATGCTGTTATACGATCACTTTCTTAATGACAAAAATATCTTCCTATGTATTCAGCTATGGGAGCTGTGTCATTACGACCATCAGAGGGGTAGTGTATGTTTGCTTTCAACACCACCGGTCTGCTACCTCCTATTTTGTGGCCGATTGGTTTACATCACCGACATATAGTGCTGACGATTACGTGCCTTACTCTGGGATTGCCGGTTCGAATGCCGGTGGGGACTCGACCAATTTTCTGCACTAGAATCTGTGCTATACTAAGATAGAGTAATACCAAAATAATGAAATACTGTTATCATAGATTAGTCATTGTCTCAATCTTAATATATTAATAATATTCTATCAATGCTCCACAATTCTTATGTGTCGCTATGTAGGATCTTACTGATTTCAATTGTTTTTGATGTTCAGAGCCCCCAGGTCAAGAATATTTAATAGCCTTATGAGATCATGGCTGTATGTGAACTACTTTACTTGCAGTCGGGGAGTGGGGATAAGACCATCGTCTGTTTTATCCCAAGGTTTATGCCGAGGACCAGTTCATACATCTACCAGGGCTGCATTGTGGCACCAAACTGGATGGAGCGCGGCAACATCAGAAGATACTCCCCCGGCATGGTGTCTGATTCAACTGAACCAACCATAAAGCCCCTGCCATTATGTCCCCTTCAAAGCACTATGAAGAGCTCTCGGGATTGGCTGACACTCGCGTTATTGCAAGCCAGTTAGATCCTACAAGCAACACATTCAACTGGGGGAGCAGATAGGATTTAATTTTAATTAGATTGGCCATTGTTTAGTCGAGATATAAACCTGCAACAGGTTACCTGAGAAACGATTACAACTTGGGACTAACTGGGGCACCCTGGATGTGAAAAGGAATAGGGCCCCCACCCGTGGGGTCTTGGGTGTTAAAAGAAATAGGACCCAACGTCGTGATACGAGTGAAAAAGTGTTGAAAGCGATGTTAAATCATATTCACTCACTCACTCCTTACAGCTTGGGCTTGGACAATCCGGTGCCTCGGTTGTTAACACCCACTGGCAAGGCTTTAGATCTCCCTAATTTGTCACTAAATAGCTGTAATATTGCTGAACATGACATGAAATTAATCCTCTCTCCCTTTTTTTGGAAATGCTCTCTATTCGACGTGGCATATATTTTTATGATGGGGTCTGAGCCGAAATTAGAGAAAAAGTCTGTGAATTCAGGCAAATTAGGTACGGTAAGCGATCCAAATATTCGATCGCCGGAAGTGATTTTTTAGTCCCAAAATCGATGCTTGATCGTAAAAATTGGATCGTACGCCCCTCTGCAATGACGAGAAAAATCGGCTCGATCGAAAACTTTA
This sequence comes from Hanleya hanleyi, assembly GCA_036873755.1. Taxonomy (NCBI): domain Eukaryota; kingdom Metazoa; phylum Mollusca; class Polyplacophora; order Lepidopleurida; family Hanleyidae; genus Hanleya; species Hanleya hanleyi. Next base: position 50,811 of record JAVTVY010018968.1, on the reverse strand, counting down.
GATCGCGGAAGTGCGAGAAAAGCATGATATTTCCGATTATCTCCCCTAGTTCACAACGTAAAAATTGCCGCCTTTGGATTGAATTAAAATACTGTTGATCAAGGTGCTAATGTGACACTCTATATTGTCGAGATGAAATTATAACAAATAGATAGATAGATTTATTGCTCTGTTTTGTCCATAAGACTAAAGACGCTATATACAAATGAATTCAATTAAAAATACATATTATATCTCCTAATAATCTTACCCGGGAACATATACAGGCCTACGCGACTCGTAAACTCCGAGGAGAGATGGCTTTAGGCATTACTAATACGCAAAATACTTAATCACAATAATGTCACATTAACAGCTCCATTTTGCATATTCGCCGATACTGCCGATCTCGCGCATAATTTTGCGTATCTGTTCATATTCATTCTAGCTATTGCTGACCGTGTGCGATCGAATTTAAGTTAGATCGTCCCATTTTAGAATTTGTGGGTGATTGTAAATCAGTTAGAATATCCGATCGTAAATCTCCCGAAAAAATGGGGTCGATCGTAAATCGAAAGATGATCGTATATTTGGATCGCTTACCGTACATGCAGGCTTTGACTCAAATATGGCACTTAGTTGATGAGAAATCCTCTGAACAGATTTCTACATTGATTGTCAATTTGAAAAACAAATAGGAAGAAAAAAAACCTATTTGTTTGCTCTAATTTGGGCATTTCTCCAATTTCAATGTCGTGAACCCAATCAATGAAATCTTGAAAGAGATTTTCCTGGGCCTATTTACAATGTTAAATGAGCACAGTTGGTGGTAACTTCCTTTTTCCGTGAGTTGTTAGACCGTACATGTTGATAGTCGATAACCGAGCTGTCGGAATTTTGTTGCAACTGCTGACATCAGTATACACCAACATCAAAGTTATCTGATCTGAGCGATGACTGTATAGAATATGTACTCAACAATGCCGGTTTTGTGCTCATCTTAACGTTGGCTGAACTGGGACTTGGGCAGTAACCATTGTAACAACAGTGCTGAAGAAAATTGACGACGAGTGGCCAGATTTGTCCAATAAAATGCTAAGTTTTATTTCGAGTTAATAGAAGAGAAGGACAATTCCACATGTAATGGTTGTTTTGCAATTCATCTACACGTTTGACAAGAGAGCGGGGTACGTACCGGCTGCAAAGGGGAGTGGGGGGCAGGGAGGGATAACCCTGTGTCTTTACACTAGGGTACAATATTATAAGGTATGATACGGTACAACTAGAGTCTGCTGGCCCTTAGTTAGGAGCTTGAGGCACCCATCAAGATTTTCATACGAATTACATTTGGCGAGAAAGTCCTGCTGAAGCTGAGTCTCCCCTGCTGGCTATATGATAGACTGTTTGCAGAGATCAGGACAAAGCTTTTATTTCCATAGATGGATCAGGGGAACGCTGTACCTCGGAATCTGTCGGACCCCCTCCCTCCGTTCAAACAGATAGAATCAACATGCATGACCAGGAGGTTTGTACACATATAAATTGTCAATTCTCATAGTTGCATGCCGTCGATTCTTTTCTCACTTCTTTTTTTGCGTTTTCAAAATGCAGTGTTAAATGTTATCAAATGTATTTAATGATAGTTTAATAATCTGAAATGAATCAATAAATAAATAAATAAATAAACCAATACTGCATGGGACAGATAATGTGAAATCAAGGGCATTGACCATTCTCATAAACTAGAGTGTACACAGTACTGTTTACTTCACATAATAATATACAGAAAAAATGGTATCAATTGACATAATTACTATGATGTTATGTCCATGTTAGATGTAAAATAACGCTGCATTTTAGTTCTCATGGCAACTGTACAAGAATTGTAGTTAAGGTAAACTCTCCAATAATTCGACCACCCTATTGAAATTCAATCACTCCTGGATCGGGAGTCAAACTTGAATCGGCCTACCTACTAATTTTTATCACCTCTTGAATTCAGGAGGGAAAAATTATATTAGATTAACTGATGTTCTGTCATTTCAGAATTTTTTCAACTTAGCGCTGCAATACGTTCGATACAGAAATCCCTCAAAATTCAGTTGGCTGTTCTAATAAATTTGATCGCCGTTTAAAATCGTTGAAATAATGAAGAAATAATGGAATATATGCATGATTTTGCAAACCATTTTGTCAACTTCAGTTCAAATAAATTTGATCACCCCCATATTTCATGGTGGGAAATTTTACTTTTTGTGATCGATTTATTAGAGGGATTACCATAACTCCAATATTTCCAGATGAGAGAATGCACTAGCAGGGATTGAATTATCAGAGAGTTGGCCTTCGCCATGATGTATTTTAAAATGGTATCACACGGATTTTTCTGTAAACCTTGTAAGGACATTCATTTGATTTCAAACATTTTCAATCTTGTTGATATTAGAACATTTTCAATCTTGTTGACATTAGATAAGTTTTACTTTTATTTACTTTATCATACATGCATTGTGAAATGGGGTTAAGACATGTTTTTGAGCATACAGATCTGGATATAATAATTCATATATGCTATTTTCCTCAGATACGGTACTGTTTCGGTATCTCCGTTCACCATCAATCGTTGTACGTTGATCAGCGGTAAGATCCAGAATGTGGTAAATCCGCAGTGAATCACACCGAGCAAGCACATTGAATGCTTTGTCTTGGTACCGTACAACCACCTGCAGAGATCAAATTCAGCTTTTGGGATTCAAGGGAGGTAAGCGATATTTCCATCAGTTGTATAGGGTCCCATTCATACACATGTAACAGTTGCTCAAGCTGCAGTGAAAAGTGTCAAAGAAACATCACAGACGTATCCCTGAATGTAAACAATACTACAAACATCCGCAAAGGAAATAAAAAAAAAACAAAAACAAAAAAAACAACCCAGCTTAAATCATGGGATTTGGAACTGTCACCATAGATACGATTTAACAAGTGTAAGCTGCACCCACAATGCAAAGTTCTATTAAACAGAACCAGTTTAAACCGCAGTATGGGCAGGTGGTGCATTCAGGGCTTCAAAGGGTTAAACGGTAGAAACCACAGCGAGTTGACCAAAACTAAAACAGTGATTCATTGACACATTGATAAACAGTACTATAGATACATTATGAGGGCATGACATCATTGACATTTGCATCATGCACGTATACAGAACACACATTTTGGAAACAGCTGCAATTGTATATATCAAGCCCCCATATTTCACTTCTGTTATACACGGTAGGTCCTTTGAAGTCTGTTCACAAAGGAAAAACAGTTTGTTGTTGAGTTTTTTTCCTGCGAACTTGGGCAGAACAGCAGTGACTACAGCATGGATTATGCAAAACGTCGTACTTTTCCTACATAATGTCTTCTCAGGACAGTTCAACATTTAAAGTCCTGTTGAACATTTTTGTGCTTTTTTTTTCTCGATACTTTTTATACTCTATATATTTGTCCATATTCCGTGACAAATGACCATATTTTTACATGTCTACATTTGTTATAAATAGATAATAATTACAATGAATTGTTGTCATCAAGCATATTAGAATTTGACCAGCACACATGTACTGTTCACCCATTGAATTAATGTAAGAAATGACGATTGACGTGGCATGTTTACAACGGGGGAGAGGAGGGCGGTTCCACCGTTCATGGATGCCATGTACCATTGCTTCTCATGCGTCACTGATATTTTAATGGTAACATTCTAGCAAAACTTGACAGTTCATACAGTGAGCATGTGTTCAAGGATCAAGGGTGACTGTTGTCGTGAAATCTTTGATGCCAAATTTTGGTATCAAAAGGGAGATAACCACAACAGACTTTTTTTTATATCTTGTAAGGACATTGTCAATGCTTTGGATGGATTGTTCAAAATTTAAAAGAAAAGTAAATAAAAAGGCAAAGGCAACACAAACATTACCGTACATATGAATTTCGGAAATAAAAGCAAGGCATCTGGTCAGCATTATATACAGCCCCTGGACATGTGTAAATTGTGGGTGTTACATCCATACAGTGGGCCTGGGGCGGAAGCATCCGACTTTATCTATATTCTACTTCCCTACCCGCCACTCCATACTTGTGTCCGTCACCTGTGTCGCGCTGTGACTAATGTCGAATGTTGCAAGTATACATGTATACACTGATATCAAAGACATCAAAGATGACAACTTTGATACACACGGATAACTACACTTGATTGTTACTCTCTGTAGTATATTTCACCAGACGAAGGTGTGGAATCTAGATCAACACTCGTACCAATGTTTATAATAATGATGGTACATGTATTCTTTGGACTAGCAATGTGACCACCCATGATCTCTTCTCATTGCTGCATCGTTACATGTAGCGACTTTCACTTTCGCTTTTCACATTCTTGGAAATTTGACCATGGGAATCAATTGTTCAGCAGAAATGCATAGCAAACTTTTTTGCCAGACTAAACTGAACATGTACATGTATACAGACCATGGCTTATTCGCAATTGTTGGGAAAGGGCTACAGTTATTTTATGAGGCTGACAAAGAAGTTGGGACTATAGGACGAGGACTTTATCACACGCCAGTTGTTGTGTTAACTTCTCTGTCAAGCAATCTGCCACAATCCTATCCAACCCACCTATGGGGTCCCCAATTTCTGAGGGAATAACAAATACTGGAAACTGCAAATTTTAATCACATAGTACATTCGCATTTTTGGCAGGTATACAATGAGATCTGTCCGCTTGCTCAGTGCAGTAAAACAAGACTTGACTTTTCCAGTTTCCTGCAGCATCTTAGCAGATTAGGGCAATCACGCTCTCTAAAATGGAGGTAAAAAAGGTTGTTTTTGCTAAATAACTTTTGGTTCCTTATTAACCAATGCTTGAAACTTCAGGCACATTAATCTATCTATTGTTTCATGTCCTAAAATTAATTTGCCTTTTGAAAAACCAGTCAATGTTGTTCCAACAGCATGACAGATATTTGGCCTATTATTAAACAAATCAGACAGGTGACAATTTATTTTTTACTATCATTTGATGCAATCTAATTCAAATTAAATCCTATCTGCTCCCCCATTTGGATATGTCACTTGCAGGATCTAACCGACTTGCAGTAACGTGAGTGTCAACCAATCCCGAGAGCTCTTCATAGTGCTTTGAAGGGAACATAATGGTAGGTGCATTTTTATTGGCTCAGCCGATCACACGCCACGCTGGTGGGGTATCTTCCGATGTTGCCGCCCAGGTTGGCACCATAATGCGCTCCTCCCCGACTGCAAGTGAAGTAGTTAAAATGCGACTGTGATATCATAAGACTATTAAATATAAATGACCTGGGCGCTCTGAACACCAAATTCAATTGAAATCAATAAGATCCTATATAGCGACATATACAATTGGGGAGCATTGATGGGATATTAATTTATTTGATGGGGATTGCATTTGATGGGGATATATATGTGTATGTGCGCCTCAAGTATTTTGCTGAATTCATTATGTGAACTGATTTATTGAGCAAAAACGACTTTTTTTATCTCCATTTTAGAGAGCGGGATCGCCCTAATCTGCATATTTGCTAGCAGTAATTTTGTAACATGCTGGAGCAGTAGCGGTCTATGTCCACTCAGATTTTCTCCTTACATGACAACCTATTTCATGTTATGGAATGACCCATGTATGGCATAGTCCATTCTCATGAGAAAGGTATGTTATAGTCCATTCCCATGGGAAAGGGGTGGTGGAACAGTAGAATTTTCCCCCATATTATATATATAAATAAGATGCTGTGGTTAGGGACAGAATTGCGGACATGTTTCTAGAGCTAGAGTAGATGTTGTTGAGCAAGTGGAAAGCCATATTTATGATTTTCGTTATCAAATGTCAGCAGCTTTTGCTAAAAAGATTCACGCACCTTACAGCCGTTGCCCAGTAAAAATGATAATAATCTGTAATAAATAACGTTCACATTGCAAAACTGTGCGCTACTTGCTATAAATAATAACGATTAGGGAATAACAACTTAAAAAGAGACACACTTTTGCCTATTTACAATGTCATGCACAGAACGGGTGAAAAAATTATAATACGGGAATAATAAATTAAAACTTAAAATTCTCCCCCGATTGAGCGAACATGAAGATCATTTTCACATATGCAAAATTATACGAATGCGAGATGTAAAAATCTCAATATGATATTACAATATTGCACATTTCATCATCCTTTCATCACAAAAAATTAACTCTTTTTCTAGCCTAGGGATGTATTCAGAACTGTAAAATGCTACTAGTCACCTAATATCTTGAATAAGGAATCAACATGTATTTGAAATCAAATGCTATTTTCAATTTTTTCGTGATAATCTGTAGCTTCCCTGTCGCATATATATTCTCTGGGGGTATAACAGGAGTCGGATATCCTTTTAAGTCTGGTTTTATGTACTTATTCTCATGTTTTTTTAAATGTTCATTTGGCATCTCAAATCAACTACATGTATTCGGTCAGAGATCAAGATGAATCTGGGTTGAGGCTGCCCAGTATACACAAAATTCAATCCCTAAAAAGGCCAGTGTCTGCATTTTTATATCCTCTTTGAATATTATCTTCTCTGAAGCATTAACAAACAAAATGCTGCATCAATTTACCTATATACCAAGGACACTCTCCAATTGTGAAAGTGGTCAGTGTTCAATGCCTTCAAGCCAAGCCCGAAGACAAGCCAGGAATAGTCTCAAACACATCCGATAAGCCATGACCATGCAGACATTTACTCAAATCTGTACAAATATGTTGCATTCGACAAAGCTATTTCATGCTTTACACCTATCGTATATCTTTCCACGGCCCTAAAGTATTATATGTATGTATTTCCAGATCTCCCAACGATTCCAGCATAGAATTAATGGTGAAGGTGACAGAAAAATGTATGCCACCATACCATCTGGAAATGTGGGTGTCGCCCGTCAAATGCAAATACGAGAGTTTGGTTGATTTGCCATGGATGATGGCCCTTGGATATTGCACAATGTGTTACAGTCTCGCCAAGGTTGAATGATCTGACATTTGACCCATGTTCATTGATTGACCTTTAACCCTTGTTCTAAAATTTGACCTTTGACGTATACTCTTGGAGGCGTAATCACCCATGATGCTCTCTGTTTGTGGAACTTGAGAAGGCCCTGATAAAATTAACAATTAACTGCCATTATGGATCAGTATTATGCTACTTGTACACAGGCCAAATTGGTCATTTTTTGTTCTGACTGAATAGTAATATAATATTTACAAGTCAAAGAATTTGGCCAAAAATCTATTATGGTTTTACTTGAAATGACTCCTGCTCATACCAATATCTGTGTACATTGTGAAGAATATCAACCATCATTTCCATGATTGTACTCAATAAGAAATCAGGATGAAGGTCGATCTATTCTGATTAACTCGAATCACAGGAGGAGTAGTTGTTTATTAATTAAGGGAATCTTATCAGTCTGAATTTTGACTCCACTAGCCATTTCTGCATCTTGCAAATATAAAGAGACATATAGCCAAGATGTTCCCTTTATGACAGGCTTACAGGCATCCACCGGCTTTGTATCACTGGATTTGGGGTGCTTTCACTCTCGGGGGGCCTCAAGCTCATCTGTATTTCTCTCACTATCAGTAACCCACTGCTTCTCTGCAAGACTCCATAGAACGAAGTTCTGCCTCGATGAATGCATGGTGACAAATATTTAGTTGAACACAATCTTGATTAACATGTATTTCAGCAAACAAGGATGTTGGGATGTTCTGTTTTGCGCATTTATACCCCACTATTTGGACAATATTTCCACTCCCATCCCCTTGTCCATGCAGTCCCCAGCCCTGCCCACCCAAACACCCGCCCAGTATGTGTCCCTCCTGTTCCGAGCGGAACTCCTCAATGACATATGTACCAACAGGGCATGACAGAATCGTATGCCCGTTGACAAATCACAAATAAAACCCTGAAAGCATGAATTTACTGTCACTATATACCCACTACATATATGACACACACAACACCAGATATCCATAATGAACTCTGGGTACAAACATTGCGAAGGCATTACATATTTATATTTCCCAAACCATAGTTTTCGAGTCCCCCAAAACGCACTACATGAATTCCCCATTCCCTCCCCTCCGTTTTTACTGACGATAATTTGTGTGTACGTGATTAACTGTCAATATGATACAATCCATGTTGTCGTCATCTTCGACGTCGCTGACTCCAGCAGGTTGCACTGTCAGCTTACGGCCACCTGAAGGTCAAGGACAACGTTGTTAAAAAGTCGTCATCGTCGTCGCTCCGACTCGTCGCCCGCAGTTACGTATCCTGAGGACATGCCGTCGTCACAGTTACGTATACATCCCAGCGGCAGCGGCGAATCGATCCGCGTAAGTTGACAGCTAAGTTGAATGACGACGATCGACATCACTATGAGACAAGTCAGCATTTTCAGAGCACAAATGACCCCACATGATGATGAAGGTCAAGGTCATACTTACAAGATATATCAACACTAGCAAGAACACAGTACTTACAACTCCCACAATTCTCTGCGACAAACTTTTTTTATACAAAGTGTTTCTCACAGTTTTGCGTCGTCATCGATACATTACGTTTGTCGATCGTCCATGGCAGCCAGGAACATTTGTGTGGGGTCTGAACAGCTATTTTTGTATAACCCTCTCAGTCATGCTCTGGAGCTGACGCAAGATTTATTAAAGTTTTTTTCTTCATATTTTCAACGTTCGTTAAAAACGTTAAAATCGCAATCATGTAATTTGCAAATGACAGGTGTCAGGATACATGTATCTCCTCTGGATGGCGTCGCCATGGATACCACACAAGAGATTATGAACGAGAATTTAACTGCACATGAAACAGTCGTTTGTTTGTTTGTTCCTTATTTTTTAGCAGAGCCGGGCAAATGTGTAAGCCTTTTAGTATAGACCACACCCCCTAAGGTTGTTGGCTATGATTACGTCGGTGACTGCATCAAACACAAACTGGATGTTGTTAGTATCTGTTGCACAAGTTTGATGACAATAAATCTCTTTTGTTGAACTTTTATTCTTGGCTTCAAACTGTGCTTGAATATACGCAGCAGCCTCTTCATAAGTCTGTTTGCCTGTAGCGGGTAGAAATAGCAAGAAATTAGAAGCACAGTTTAGGATGATGCGATAATTGATCGGATTATGACTACGAGGTGGGCTTTTATTTCTTATTTGCTGGTTGACACTGAAATGCAGGGGTTCATCACGCGCAATGCCATGAGGGGTCGTTAGTTTTAATCTATCCGCTCTCAGAGCCTAAAACATACATTCTGATACCAACCATTTCAAATGTTTTCGAGGTCAGTGACGCCTCGTGTCTATTTATAAGTTCTTTGAACATTGAAGGGGGCCAGATATATCAAGGGAAGTTCGAAGTGGGAACATAGAAATTGTCTTGATAAAATGAAGATGTTATGACAAGTGAATTCCGTAAAATGATTGGAATGGATGATTTACCTGTATATTCTGGGAAACATATTGTGAGAGGAGATTTCTTGATTTTCTCTTCGAACAAATCCTTTTTGTTGAGGAAGAGGATAATCGAGGTGTCTGTAAACCATTTATTGTTACAGATGGAATCAAACAGTTTCAAACTCTCCTGCATGCGATTCTGAAATGAAAGAATTGCAAATTATTAGTTTTACATATCAGCGTGATAACCAATTGGATTGATTATGCACATTCACCAAAAACTCCATAAATAAATATAACTACGAAAACAGTTTATTGTTGTCAGAAACAGTGAGATTTAATGTATGTATGGTTGTTATGGTCATTGAAAATTCTGGGAAGTCATGGAATTTTGTGAATGGGCCATGTTATTTTTTGTCTGATCATGGAAAACATTCCAATTGAGACTTTTTTTTTTCATTTCTTTCTATCTATTTATTAATATTTGTTCAGGCCCAATATTAAAATGACTTTATTGTCCGCATGCGCATCAGATATTTACAACTGCATGCACAGAAAATTTTGCCCAATATATTTTTTAATTATTTTCCGTACTATCAGTTCTGAAAGAAAAAAAACCCCAAAACCCCCAGGATGATAAACAATTGATTTGTTGCAGTGGGTCTTACATCTTGTTAAATCCTTGTTTCTGATACAGGGGTCACATCTGACACTCATCAGTAAACACTCTTCCATAAAAACAAGTTGTGTTCATAATCGGAAATTATTTGTGTGTAAATATGTCATGGAAAAGTCCTGAATTTGACCACAAAAGGTGTCCTGGAATGTCAGTCCTCCGACAGTGTCAGAACCCTGTGCATGTAAATGAATACAATCATATGGATAGGGCCTAAATTGAATAGTCATTCGGTTTTTTTTAAATGCACAATTATCATGGTCAGTCAGTTTAGTTTAGTTCCAACTAGCAAAATCTTGATCTCGGATCGACACGGAATGATTAATATTTTTTATATTAAATTTGCATCAAATTTCTTATTACTGGTTGTCTCATTCAAGTTTTGATGATTCCCTTTTTGCAAAATATTAGGGGATTTTTACCTTATGCAGACAAATATTAATATACAAAATAACATTCTATATTTTCAGAAAATCGACAGCAAAAGGTTGAAGTTTTCCACTTGTCCCAGCGATTGCAAAAGCTGATGAAATGCCGACATGTACCATACACCTCTTCTGAATGCCATGCCCCTGGTGAGTTGCCTGCCCTTTGATACCATTGTTCTGTAACGCACACTATTACTCTCAACACATACATGTATATACTAGTATGTTTAGTATGTCACTTTGTTGGTAAAGCACAAATATTTCTGCTGGATGGGCCAGTCCCATGCGAGACTCAACTCGCGTGTACATGTGTGCCTTGTCATATAATCCCTGATGGCTACCCATTTAATACATACAAATGGGGTTAAGGATGAACTCGGAACTAAATTCATGGACAGTCATAAATACGGAATATATGTTTGTCGAGACCTTATCTCAAGCTGGATTATCTGCCCTTTATACTGTAATGTATGTACTGTTCCATAGCCTGTGCCGTAGCTAATAATACCTTCATTTCCATGGAGGATACATCAACTTGGTCATATCACCCACAGCAAATCAGAATAAGACTGATGTGACATAACATTCATGAGTTGTCTGCTCTTGAATATATCACACTTTCTGCTATTTCATTTTCATGGTTTGCTTAGCCATTTATTCTCCCTTAACTTCACAAAGAGGTAGGGGCTTTCTTTGCTGTCAATCTATTATGCCTCTATGTTGGAGCAATGACTTCTCTGATATTCACTGCACTTTGACACGATACTAGATTTTAAAAAAAATTGTAAGAATCGGCACCCTAAAGAAAAATAAACTAGAACAATATTCTGTTATGTGGAAGCCATGGCAAAGACTTATTGAAGATGACATATAAACAAAAGTATATGGTAGTGCAGCTGGGCTTCACCTATCAAGCTATTATATTTGTTACATCATGGTTAGTGTTTATGTGTATTTCACTAATTACGAATCTTTCAGTTCGTTTACCATGTGACTTGGGTTAATCTTTTCCACTTCCTTCAGCTATAGAATGCATCTTAGTGTGTTCTTCTGATAACTTGCTATAGCGGAAAATTGTAATTGTATTGCCCTCTGTCAAATACTGTCGAAACTGGCTTCAACGTATGCCTGTACAATAATTTGATCTCAATGCGATGCATCGTCGCCATGTAATGTATCTGCTGACACAAAACATTGATTGCGCTTTGCAATGCTTTCCTGATTTTGAGGTTACAGTGACCTTGACATTTGACCGTGGCTTCAATTATTAATGAAATCCAGTCACACAAAATTAGCAGTTCCAATGATTTCCTGATTTTCAGGCCATAGCAACCTCTGACCTCAATCTTGGTATGTGCTACGTCATCTCCACCCAGTACATCTACTCACAAAAAAATTGCAACTGGAGAATTGTAATTGTACAAAAATATATAAAGATATGGACAGGACACGAACGGTTTAATAATTCCCTGTGCATATTCTTCTGTTTTGAAGCACTTGATGGACAAGGAACTTAGCCCAATTCAATTTTCGAACAGAAATATTCTATTTTCATTGGTTTATGGAGAAAATTGGGAGAACATTGAACCAATCACAGACTTCCTGTAAAAAAAGTCAATTCTTCATCTTGTAAACAATCAATCTTTATAATGTAATCCAACAGAGGGATATACACAGAGCAGTTAAGTCACTCAAGTCACCCATACCCCCCCCCCCCTCCAATTCATTTTTTCATCGTCTAAGATGGGCGTAATTTACTGAGTCTGTTCAGTGAATAGCCCATACTCACTGTTGTTTCATCTTCATGGAGTACTTGGTCATATTCACTCATAGCTACACAAAATATGATTGCTGTGACATCTTCAAAACAATGGATCCACTTCTTCCTCTCCGACCTCTGACCCCCTACATCAAATAATCTGAAAAAGAAATCAGAGAGTTATGATTGGTTGGTCAGCTAGGATAATTTAGGAATGAGCACGCTGATTGGTATGTTCCAGATAAAGATACATATACGCTAGCCATCACATGAAATAACTTGGCAGACCCCTACCTTGTAAAAAAAGAGGGCAGGGTGCTAGTCTGTGGAAAAGGGGCACTTTTTGTGCGGACGAGGAATAAAAGGGCATGTCGGGGGCACTACGAGTCGCGGCGGCAGTATCGGTATCTCCTAATGCCACCATTCATTTCTGTCGACCTCATGCATTGAAAGAATGGATAGAAAGGAGGATACACAGGAATCTGCTTAAAATTAGATCTGCAGTAAGCACTCCCTAGTAGTTTACTTGTCGGTCATGTAAATCTGATGATTATATGCTGATTAGTTGAAAGCTGGCCAAGAGTACCGCCTTATCAGGACTCTGCCAATCACAATGCCAGTACTTGAATATGTTGCTTCAACCAAATATGGCCGACTGTCAGTGTTTCCATACACACCTACGGGCCTTCGATAAGACAGATTAATCCTTCTTAGAGTTGGGGCGGATCAACGATGTGAAGGAATGGAATTCGGAAATAAACAACCTGTATTCATGAAGTATAGTAGCAGAGCATGGCTTTAAGGAAGAGACGAGGCGCGGTCTAAATGGGGCAGGGCGCATTTTCGGGCATCTCAGAAGGGGCGGGGCGCGCTCTGAGGGGGGCGGGGCGGAGCGCCCCTCTGGTTTACTCAAGGGAGGGGTCTGCTTGGAAAAGAAATTGGGAAGTTTTGATTGGTTGATCAAGGATAATTTCGAAATGGGCATGCTGATTGGTTGGTTCGAGAAGAAGATACATGTATGGAGGCTGGACATTGATTGGTTGGATTTGGGTTACTTTTTCCAAAGGTGATATACATGTATTGATTGGTAAATTGTAACCTCACCCATCAAATTATAATCAGTACCTTCGATCAATCTTTAAATTTAGGAAGAATTGAATACGGTATATAATATTCTCAAGACTTCTGTCTTTGTTACATTTTATCAACATTCTACATGTTTTCCAATAAATTTGACCTTCACCCCATTATTTATGAGTGGGAAGCTGAACCACATGTTATTTAATTATTACAGTATTTACCGCAGTCAGTCTGCCAGTCTAACCAACCTTTTGGTACTGAAGATAGCAGCCCCCTTTGTATACCAGCAGACATAACAAAAGCACTGCGCAGTAGCGTATATATGAGCTACATGTGTATCCTAATGAGCAGAATGATATTACCACTGTTAACTGTTCTTGTGAAGGGGGCATACCCATGATTGAGATCAAAGAAAATAATTATTGTGTAATGAAATCAGATCTGCGTGTGATTGCTTTAGTCTCCTAGGCTTCACATATGGAACAGTCTCCGTGCGGTGTTACAGGGCTTGAAATTTTTCCTAAGAATTTGTTGTCTCTGGTGACAAGTGTTTTTTTTAATTTTTTTTTTACTTCTCATTTGTGAACTTCTACTTGTCTCAGTTATACATGTATAGCAAAAAACTGTTGCTTATAAAATGCATTTTGCAAAACGGTCACTCCGCGGTCGAACAATCCCATTATTACAAGTATATTACAATACAGTGTATGACGGTAGTGTCATATCTGTACCTAATGTTACCTTGTGAGTTTCAGGGTTTGAAATGTTTCCTGAATATTTGTTGTCTCCGGTGACAAGTGATTTTTTTTTTGTCATCGCAAAAAAAATCACTTGTCAAAGACAAGTAGACCAGCGTTATTTCGACCCCTGTGTCAGACAGATGTACATGCATGTAAGCTGAACAATGAATTTCAAACTTTTCCTTTAACTAACTTATCCTACAAGTATGTGCTTAATCATTAGTCCAATTGCGATTCTTCATTTGTTATGTTTTGTGCATTGCCCAATTCGATTAGATGGAGTTGAATTGAACGTGATGATATTTACAGAAAGAATCGAGTGCATGAAATGGTATATTCTGTTGTTGGAAGACTTGATTGGTCGATTCAAAGTAATATGGGCTGCATTCGACCATTTCCGTATGACTCAGTGCCCAGTGGATTCTAAATTCCGATTATCTCGGGCTGTGAATATACAATGTATATGAACGATGCCACTCCATGGAATTTACAGTTGGTAAATGGTAAGCCGGCCCTGTTTTTCCTCATGTTATATAGTCATTTGATTCTATAAAATCTGTTACAGTACCACAAATGAAGTATTTAAAATTGCACAAAAATTATTTTGATCACCAATTGGGCTCGTTTTAATGGAAATTAAATGCAAAATCAGCAGCTATCTGCTTGATTTAAATTGAAAGTACATAGTGTTTAGGGCTTTAGATTACACGCCAGCATTAAATGTTGTGCCCAAATTAGGATGCACCCAAATTAAAGAACAAAAAAATAAAATCTAATTTTTTTGTTTTTTTGTTTTTAAATATTTTTTTTTGCATTGAGAATCAATGTTCAGTTTGTTCATGGAGATTCCTCATCAATTAAGTCTCATATTCGACTCAAAGCCTACCTGTTTTGACAGAATCTGGGACGTTGAATATTTTCACTAATTTGGATGCGTTTTCCTGCCTAAAACAAATTGCTGTTCCGATTCGAGGGTGTTCCCAAAGCCCTGGTGTTTTTATGTTTTGTTACAAGTCAACTGTCTTATTTTTACACACCCAGACTCCCATCAAGAAAAATATTCCTTTATTTCTCCAATATTTTCATGGAAAAACCTCATTTATTCCTATATTTTGCTGTTTGGTCACCATGACCACTGACCATTTAATGAATTTTGTGTAGATTTTCTAATAAATATTATCATCCAGGCAGGCACTATCCTGTCATCAATGATTTTTTAGAGAATTTACTGTACCTGAAGACAGAATGCAGCAGTTTTGTTGATACACAGCTGGGGGTGGCCGTGTCAGTCATGGGTATAAGGTGAAGACATTTCTTACGTTGTAGAGTAGATTACTGATATTTGCGCGCCAGAACCGTAAATGATGGTGTCTGCACAGAGGTGCCAAAATCCCTAGACATAGAGACCCATTGTGGTGCAAGTGCCAAGAGATACACTCCTGTTACAGGGTCTTATCAAATTCCCAGTAATACAAAGTTTCCCAATGATAAATATAACATGCATCTTGCATACCTATTTTTATATTGTGACAGTATGAATAGTTACCCATTGGATAATTTAGACTACATTTAATGTAGATTGATGGCTGGCGAGTCTCGGATTTCTTATTGCATGAACCATCTAAATTTGTTTTGGTGGAATCAAATTTCCAACTTTACAGATACCCCTGCATCATTTTTTAGTGCCATGTCAACCCTTGGTGTTTCTGACAGTGATCTATTTTTTCTCCAATTTTCCCTCATTTGTTTTGCCAAAATAACGTAATAAGACTGTGCCTGTGATTGGTTTTGAAGTCTCCTTGAAGACTATACTGTTCACGTTCCAAGTGATGACTGGAAGATTGTTTAAAGAGACACTCACTCATTCAATCACTGAAGCGGGTGGTTGGGTGGGCTCACGTTCCTGTTGCTTCAATGCATTTTGCTGAGAAGCAACAGGAACTTGAAAATGTGATGTCTAGCACTGTAATATCACTTGTCTTTATTGCACCATGTAAGCGTCCTGTCTGTGTCTTGTGCGCTGTCCTCAGTGTTTTATAGGGTGGATGGAGGGTGTCTGGTTCCATGCTGCTTCAAAGATTTGTTTTTTGAAGGAGCAGGAACACAACTGGGCTGGGTGGTGCTTAGTTGGTTCATCGTGATATAGCTGAAATATTGTTGAAAGCGACGCTAAATTCTATTCACTCACTCACTCACTCACTTCAATCACTGAAGTTTTTTGCATCATGCAACGATGGATATATTTGGATTGTGTGAAAGAAAAAAGAAAAGAAGCCAAGTGCCTGCGAAGCCATGGATTCGTTTTATACAGCCTTGGTATAATCTTGGCATACTCTCATTGACAGAGTTTGTAACCTACTAAAATTTCACACCCTCTGACTGCACTGTGCAGAAAAAACGCGGTGTGCTGGCGCATTCGAGCTGTATCAATTTTGATCAACACAAGAAACATGTATCTGTATACTAGAGTGATGGGAAATGCATCCAGTATATCTTGTAAAAGAATAAACAAATTTTAGACTACATTTTTGCACAAAAAGACACAGTGAAACATCTCGTTTATCTGTGTCATGCTGAGCCCACTCCGCTCCATTTACAAGCGGATGAAGCTAAATTGACCGAGAGCCCTTCACGTGAAAGCTGCATGCCGTGATTTTCACCCCAGTGCAATCAGAGGGTATATCTGACATTAGAAAGTCTGATGCCATGAGAATGATTTCTGGCATACTGTATTTATTAGTAACAGGTCAATGTTCACTTCCTTTCCAAACCCAATCCTGTACCCATTGAAATATATACTATATCTGGCCTAGTGAACTTATCCACACAGTCACACACAGAGTTCCTTGTCCGCCCATTTATTTTCATATGCTCTGGGCCAAAACTGTGTGCATGGATCAGAAATCCTGGTGCTTGCCCCATACAATTCTTGCGCTTGTGAAGTATTCCACGGCCGTGGACAAATTTCCATGGAATCTCACCAGTTCTTCGCTGAAGTCAGTTTGGCCTTTCCTCCGAGCGATCACGAACATGCAATAGGGCATTGATGTGACACAATACTGACACTGACAAAAAGGAGGTGATGATGAACAGACTCCTTTCTCCACCATGACAGTTTAACCTAAAGTTTCAGCAGGGCTGCATCTAGAGCCAATTTAGTTCCAGAAACCGTTTGGGCGCCTAAAACATCTTGACGCCCAAACTTAAATGAAAAATAAACTGAAATTGTTGTTGTTGTTCAATTTGAAAGGATTTCTGAAGGACTTCTGAGAACCTCAATATCGATCTGATTGCATAGCTGGGTATTGAATTTTGTGCTAATAAACCTATATTTTGTGACTGATCACCTAGGCTATTTGCGCCGAAATTCACTAATGAAAATTGTACCCTCAATAATGAATTACAAATGGGAACTGGGAGTTTGGGATCGGAACCTGCAAAAAATTCCTAGATGCAGCTCTGCCTATTCCCGTTAGCAACATTCAGGTCAAGTGGTCTCAGAAAGACCCCAGATATTGGTGGAAATTTGTCCAAGCACATGGAACTAATTGTATGTGGGTGAGGAATCTTTTAAGAGTGCAAGGATTGGATGAGGCGAGCATCAGAATTTCTGGTCCATGCCCAGAGAATTGTCTCTGAGCACACAGAAACAGACAGGTAGACAAAGAACTCGGGTGCGTGCATGGAGGAGTTCGCTAGGCCTGTAAATGTTTATCCCCTGGATGCTATCAGTTGCATCATCTCTTTCACAGAATACATGTAGACACAGTGACATGCCTTTGTCATTAAGAATCAGCAAAAAAAATAAAAAAATCCCAACAGATATTGGAACATTTGCGTACACTTTGCCATCCATAAGATGGATTGCGAATCGTGTCTCCATTATCGCGGCACGATATCCGGTACTTTACCGTATTCTGTTCGGCCTTCATCCGGTGGAGAACAGACTAGAGAAATCTGATAAATTACAGGTTTTCATACCACTTCAGAAACAGATATTGCCTGGGCTTACAAAATATATAGGTATGAATAACTTTCGTATCATCCAAGAGGTGTGGTAGATCTGTAATTTTGAACAAGTAGGACATCGAAAATGGCGGGTTACGTTGGGGTTACGTCGGTAGACTTTAGCTGATTGGCTGACAAAGTCACGTGATATTGATTTCTGGAAATTCCCTCTTGCAGTTGCCGAAAGTAGGCTAAAAATGGATACACACGATCCCAGGGTCAGTCTTACCGCGTATAGATGACCGAGATGGTTACAGGTTGATATTGGAATTGTTTACATCAATTCCCCAGCTTGTACATAAACCCAGAGTGGCCCCACATGTTGTGTATCATTATATTGGAAAGGCCGACGAGAAATATAAGTGGATAAACAAGTTAAGGTACAAAAAACTAACCAGTTAATATTTCTAATAATCATACTTACTTGAAATTCAAATTCTTAAAGGAGAAGTGTACTTCTACAATACCAGTCGTCTTTACTCTTGTCCGAAGTATATCTTGTTCTGTAGGCATGTACTCTTTTGCACCTAAACGGTCTAGGCTATCTAAAAAGCTGGAAACGAAAACAGAAACAAAATGTTCTTTAATGAGGTATTATAGCCTCGTTCACAAAATATTCAGCAAATAATACATTTTGGTAAAAGTTGCTTAGTAGTTGAGATCATCTATGGCCAGTGAACGTTTTTCTGTGATGTCATCTTTTAATATCACGGCCATTGAAATCACACTTCTGACATTCTCTGAACAAACATGACAGCACCTGCACTTGGCTCCAGTGCATAAGATGATGTACAAAACATGCGTCTGCATTCTGGGGTTGACGCTTTGCGACGTCCTACACTATCTTAGAACTTTTATCGCAGTGTGACGTCGGCTTCTAATGTGATGTCAAGGAGACCTGGTCCCTGGACTGGATTGAAAAATCTAACAATATTGGTCCATATACGAAATACAATACAAGACTTCACGACTTGAAAAGCCTTTGACAAATGTTGTAGGTGATCCCGATGTTCACTTGACCCAACCGATTAAAATCATGCTACTGCCTCTTTGAGGGAGTGGAGAAAGGATTGTTATTGGCTGCATCACTGGCCTGGGCTGTTGTATTTTGAGCAAGCATCAGTGATTCCATGTTCTCATTTATTCTACATGAACTCCAGATCTCTGACAAGGAAGGAGAGTGATCGCTCTTGCTCTCCATTACTCTCCTGACTTTTTGTCTGGGACCATTATGATCACTCTCCTGGAACATTGAAATTTATTGGCGAGTGATATTGCCAAGAGTGATATGGGCGAGAGTTGGATTTTCTAAAGCTTGGCTAGAATGCTCCAGGAGTTAATGTACTAACAACATTAAACAATTTGACCTTGATGAAATAGGTCAAGGTCATTCATATTAAATAGGCTTCTGGGCATTAGCCAGATAGAGATATGACCTGCATTTAGAAACACTGGGTACAATCCCTTCCCTCAAGACATATTGGGTTAACAACATTGGAAAGACTTGAAATTTATAATTTGACCTAGACAAAATGGGTCAAGGTCGACCATTTTCAATAGCTTCTGGTTCATCTCCAGTATATGTGGTATGAATGTGGAAAGCTTGGCTATAATTCTTCAATATTGTGTTTGCAAGGATGATGAACAGACAGACGGATGATGCTGATGACCATACCCCTTCAGCCAAATCTTTTACTGGTCTGAGCAATTTTGTGTGTATCTCAGCCGCCATAGTTGATCGAATAATAACTTTTCAGCTACACTATTGTGGTGCCATTTTGAATTATCCCATGATGCTTCACTCAAAGGATGATGTTAATAGGCTTAAAACAAATTCTATTATGGATTCCTAAAATTTCAGCTTTAAATTATCTGGAAGAGGAAAGTTCACCCCTTGCTCCTTCCTTTCTTTCAGATAGGATTAATTACTGTATGTTCTTTTTGATAACTTACATTTTTAGCAAAAAAGCTGAGTCTCAATTTATCTCATTCTTTGGCAGGAAGTAGCATTAAAATTGGTCATATATTTTACCAGTCTAGGCAGTAATACACATGTTCAAAATCCACAGAAACTTCCATCAACGGAAGCCAGAATTATATACTTTAACTGTTTGAATTAATGGCAAAGGTTAGTAACTTAATCCGGAATCTGTCAAGCATCCTTAACAAATCCTGTTATTTTTCTGTCAGAAGCAAGTCCACATGGGTCACTGATAAACTAGGTCTTCACCCTGAACTGGTTCTGAATGTTATATGATGATGTACAAACACTGCTAAATATAGTCATCTCATTTTACTAACATCAGTTCAGGTGTTCTAATATGCAAACTTACCATTAGCCCTTTGAACCCGAGACGAGAGGCCACTTTTGCAGCCTATTTAGATAATGTATACAAGGCTCGAAATTAGCATTGCACACATGCACAAATGCATGTATTTTTTCCACGGTGCACGTAAGTTTAGATCGTCAGGTGCACAGCGTGCATGTAGCTGCATTTGCAAACAAAGTGTTGAAAAATAGACCATCGATCAAGATGACTATAACTTATGGCGGACTGCCAATTGTCTTGAAAATTTTGCTAGAAAATGTCCAAGCTGCATGTGCATTGAATTACCCCCATGGGTATTTTTATCTCGGGTATCTCCCGCAGTAGACGCTCCACAATATTTCTTAGTCCGCTTAACCTTTCACCTCGTGTGTGACAAATGCAAACTGTACAAAACGATGTGAACATCAGAGAGCAACATTCAAGCTTTTTTCTGCAGCCGGTTGGCAAATAAACTGAGTAAAACACTGACCCTGCTGAGGAAATGGGAAGTGAGAGTCAGGCTGCAGTTGAATCCGTAGAAGAGTCCAGATGATGTTGCAGAAACACGCACGAATCCCGCAACAACAACAACAACAGGGAAATTTGTCCAATATTTTTTCGATTTTTTGTAAATTTGTCGATTTGAAAAAGCAACAAAAAAATAGTAAGAAGAAATGGTTAGGGTGTTTAGTACATATGCCGTCCTCAAGAGTGATACATCTCAACACCATTAAGATTCATCAAAATATTTGACTTAGTGGCAAAACATTTGTTTTTTCCAAATATTGATGCATTTGAATTATTAGAGGAGTTCTTTTAAAGGACGTTGTGAGACCCTGTATATAACACTGATGCCTGGCATTAGAAGAGCCCAAACTCGTAGAGTTTACAGATTTCAGGACAAATTTACGTAGGATTTTTTTTTTTTGGTGCATGTAGGCAAATTGCTGTGCATGTACATGAAAAATTTAGGTGCACACTGTGCATGTAATTTTTTTACCCAAATTCGAGCCCTGGTATATACCCGAGAAACCTCTTTTGTGGCCTCTGATGTCAGAACCGACTATTCAGCCAATCAGATAACGTTTTAAGTCGTATCCGCTTCACAGGTATAGTTTGGTCACCCAAGTCCAAAAGGGATCCTCTGCCAGTCGTAGAGTCCCCAAAGGTTGAGCAACACTGTTTAGATTATGTATATACCCGAGAGGCTTCTGACAACATTTTTATCTCTATTTTAGCGGGGAGCTCAGGGTAATTAAGGTGTAAGAAGGCATGAAATCTCTCGGGTTCAAAGGGTTAACTTGTCTCTTCTTCAAGTCAAAGGGTCAAAGTGGACCCAACAATCTAATCTTGGTATCTCCAGTTAACCTTATCTGACCTGGGTGAATTTTGGTGTACAGCAGCTGGGTACAATAGACCCTTTTCTGCCAGAATATGTTATAAAGAAACGTATGGCCACCATGATGACATCACGCTGACATCTTTCATTGTATTTTTCAGCTGATTTTTCAGTCCTATTACTTTTGAATTTCGCGTCACCTAAATGAAGGACACCATTTCCTTCAATTTTGCTATCAAATCATTCTATTCCACATCATACGATTCATCATAAAGCTTTTGCGTGAACCATATTTGTGTCCACACATATAACTTACTAGATTAATTACAGTTCTGTAAGTTTTCCAGTTTTTGCCGGAAATCCGTTTTTTTTTGTTGAAACTTGGTAAAAAAAATTTTTTTTTTTAAATTTAGATTCTCTTCCGGTTTTACCAGAAAAGTGATACTTGATGTTGATTAAATCGTTATTTGAGCATTTAAAACACGTATTTTATCTGACCTTAATAAAGTATTTAATGGTACATGATCCTCACAATTGGATCCTGATCATCTCTAGCGAAGAACCGACATAGTCGCCATTTTAGCATGATTTGTCAGTACGAGATAAGGGAGATAACTCAAGAGTTGGAGAGTAATACTGACAAGAGTTATTCACTCTTGCAATACAGTGATCAATCCCACAACAAAAAATCTAGGAGAGTGATCAACAGCTCCTGCAAAATTTACAAATACGCCCACTGATATTTGAGATACCCATGCACAGACAGTTGACCCTTTCTTCAGGATGGTATTGACCTCAAAACCACTTCTCTTATGCTGTGTCGATTTCAATTTCAAATTTGGATCTCGTCACTTGATGATCTTCAGCGTGACTTCACGGAGCCTCATTCCCACTGTAAGTGAGCTCTGTTCAAATAGTGGAAATGAGTTATCTAATCTCTTGTGTCTGCCGGAGCTGTTGATTAATCTCATAGATTTTGTATTGTGAGGGTGATCGCTGTATTGCGAGTGTCATTAAATCTTGTCAATATTACTCTCCTTTGTTTTTTTATTTTCCATGGGAGTGATTAATAGCTCTCTCCTGGGAGGAAAGTTAGGTGAGTGTTGGAGAGGGAGAGTGATCTCCCCTTATAAACGAGATACTGATTTATCAGTCAAAAACTTCATCGCCCTAGCCTAGTGTGACCAATTAGCGACCAATTTTACTGCATTTTTTAGTCTCTGTTGAAATCTCAATCATTCCTGGACTAAAGACTTCCATGGAGATTCTTCCTGTGTCATTTTCAAGTTTGGACGCCCAGAAGCGTACAGGGGCTACTCCGTATATTTGCCGATCTGTGTAACCAATTAGCGTGGGTGTTTGAATTTCGTAATTTTGACAAGTTTTATTCCATTACTGGTGACAGTTTTGATGGATAAATAAAGCTGGGTTCTTATGAATATCTTTGCACCAAAAATATGTCACATTCTAACTAGGAAGTCGCGTTATTTCACACCAAGAAAAAAAATCCACCATCATAAAGTTTGTGGAGCAGTCGTTATCTCCTGCTAATGTTGATTTCCTATGCAACATTTGCCAGTGAACCACATCGTGTCAAACAAAACGACATCCGGTTAAACAAGCACATGGCTACACGTGATGGGCATAGCCATGTGCTTGTTTAACCGGATGTTGTTTTGTTCGACACATGCTCATTACACAAGCATGGCGTCAATTGAAAATGGAAGAAGCCAGAGAAATTGTTGATAAAATGTTTCCATTCTTGTGCTTTGTACAAGGCATGTAAACACCCCAATGACACCATCCACCCAAAGTTAGGTGATCGTAGAGCGGAAAGGACATATTCAGGGGAGTGTAAGAGATTTGAAAGTAAATATTTTGGTAAACGTTTCTTTTTTTTTATTTTCACTTTCAACTACCGACATAAGACGTCAAGGCTTCCGCTTGACGTCTTATAAGGCTAGGATGTCGTCTGCTTCATTTATTCGCCAAGTTTACCACCCAAGGAGAAATTAGGTGGCACAGAATAAAGACAATACTTGTTTGTATTCTCGTATAAAATTTCATTTCTTTCTGTTGGATATTTTTCTATGCAGGAGGAATATAAGCTTCCAACCCACGCTATTACAACCCACATGCTAATTGGTCACACTAGGCTAAAAAAAAAGTTGCTCTTATTTTCTGAATCTGAATCTGAATCTGAGGGGATATCATTCCCCACAACGCCCGATCCTCAAACTTACTATTTTGCTGAATCGTTCAGTTGGTATTCGTTAGATCTGCCGAAGCACTCCTGAACACCGCTGTCCACCCAGAGCCGCTTCATGGTGCCCAGCAGTTCTTCTGAGAAGGGTTCTGTGTCCTCCATCCTAGCTATGACATCCAACACCATCTTTGCATCAGACTGAAACGACAAAACAATGTGTGTTGACGGTAAAGAACCAGTTGACCTTTTGGGTTATCATGCAGTCATGTGTTTGATAATAAAAACTTCTTTATTAAAAAATTAAAAATATACATCTTTGTACCAGACTGAAATGACAAATGTTTGTTGACAGCGAAGAATTTTCAAGAACTTGCAATGTTGAGCTCTGAGGATAAAAATTTAAAAGAATCGGTGAACATGCCGGTTTGAGATTTTGAAGGAAAATGTCAACCCCATCAGTATGTCAACCTCATCAGTATGTCAACCCCATCAGTATGTCATGAATGATTTTGAAACTTCCTCTTCATTATTTATTCAAGCAAAAACACAGTGAATGAATGGCAGAATACTTCTGGATGAATTGAAAGTGCCACTCCGAGATATTGACTGGTTAGCTTTGTTCAAAATAGCTAAAGTAATGTATATTAGATGCATAGTATTTTGCAAGCCCCACATTAAACTGCAATGGAATAGTTGGCTCCTTTGACATCATACGTGCGATATGTGTACAGCGTTCTGCCTTTAATTCAGAATTGTAGACTGTGTGATGTAAACATGTTTTGTGAGCAATCTTCCGTTCTACTTGAGGGAGTTTCATGTAGGTAAAGCAAAACAAACATTAGATCTCTTGTGTGTGTGTGTGTTTGATCGCAAGAGTTAGACACAACCATTTGCAACATAATCATTGATACAGACATCTGGGTGACCATCTTTCATTATTTCAGTCATAATGTGACCAGATATACAGGTGTTTATTGCCAGTGGCACAGAAACGACACAAGTATATTAGGATTGGTATACATGTAGCTCCGGTGGGGCCTTTTCGTAGGGGCACCACTAGAGCTAGATAGTTCTCATGGAGAGGTGATTTTGCACTGGAGGACCATGTTGCTGTGTTGAACTGCATAGGTCAAATTTTGGAAAGGTAACTAGTTGCCTTTCAGAACATGACCAAATATCTTTCTTTGTTTGTAATAACAATTTTTTTTTTTTTTTTATATAGATAACGAAAAAGAAAAAAATACATAAAAATCAGTCTCAAAATGTAGTGGATTATAGAGTGATGATGTATTGTTTTATTTGCCAGTGAAGCTACCATGGGCCTAGGTGGCTGCACCCTCGCCTAAATTCTATGATAGTTGAGCTCCCCCCTCTCCCTCCCACTTCTCCCCACTGCGTAACATGAGTGAGTTATGTCAGGAACAAATGAATCTGAATTACATGCCCATCCACTGTTTACGAGTAAATGATACAGGTAATTCTAATTGACCTGTTTTATCAGGAGGGTTTGATGTAATATTTTCCATGGAAACCCATGTTAGAGTAATCATTTTATCGTAAGAGTTGATCATGATGGTATTATCACGCTAATAGTCTAACGACGACAACAGGCTGTATTACTAGTGTCAGGTACTTTAACCTGTTTTTCCACCAATCAATCCAATGCATTTTTGGCTTCCAGTGGCAGTTTGACAGTTCACATAGTTTGACTCCATTTTTACGTTTCTTGAGTTATTACATCCATGCTACCAGGAAGACAGTCGTCATTCATCTGTCATCTTGTCTCTGAAACATCTGGAGATTGACAGTCGAGCAATAATGCCCGGCGACTGACTCGAGATATTACTAGGAAATTATATTGATGGAACGAGCTGGAGTGCTTTTTCATTCGACAAGGAGGAGGACTGAATCTATGTATGACAGTATTACATGTATGCGAATAAATATCGTGGCAATAAATCACATCTTGTTGCATACGTAACTGTGGATCTTCTTTCAGTGGCTGAAGGAATTTGTAAAGTACACATACAAGGTCAACCACCTGCCTGGGGTATCACCAGTCAGATATTCGGACACGATTCCCACCCGAGAAGCACACTCCCGGAATTGATATCATATGGAGTCAAATCAATGTTTTTCGAACTTTCCGATTACTTTTCAATTCTGCATAATACCTGTCTAGACCTAGCATTTTTTTTTTTTTAGCGGCAGTGGCAGTTTGACAGTTCACATAGTTGGACTCCATTTTTACGTTTCTTGAGTTATTACATCCATGCTACCAGGAAGACAGTATAGTCATTTGTCCGTCATCTTGTCTCTGAAACATCTGGAGATTGACAGTCGAGCAATAATGCCCGGCGTTTGACTCGAGATATTACTGGGAAATTATTGATGGGACGAGCTGGAATGCTTTTTCATTTGACGAGGAGAAGTGAATCCATGTATGACAGTATTACATGTACACGAATAAATATTGTGGCAATAAATCTTCTTGCTTACGTAAAGTGAATCTTTTTTCAGTGGATCAAGGAACTTGTAAAGTACATGTACAAGGTCAACCACCTCCCTAGGGTATCACCAGTCAGATTTTCGGACACGATTCCCACCCGAGAAGCACACCGCCGGAATTGATATCATATACAGTAAAATCATTGTTTTTCGAACTTTCCGATTACTTTTCAATTCTGCATAATACCTGTCTAGACCTAGCATTAAAAAGAATGATCTAGAGATCATTTTTCCCGTTTATATGGGCAGAGCATATGGAAAATAGTTAGCTCATGCGCAAAACTAGAGGAGTTGTTCGGTCGGATTCAAACTGATACATCGTAGCCACGTCGTAGGTCAACTAATTCTTGCATTATTGGGGGCAGGGTCATAGTAGAGTAAGCCTGTGAAATAGAGCATGCGCTGTGGGAAGGTTGGTACAGGGTACACTGCAAAACATCCTGTATCGGACATTTTACAGGTTTCCATTTAGCTCCCAGTTGATCGCCTTAAGCGTAACCTTGAGCTAATGGAGATCTTAAAGCTCAAAACTTGTTGATGCCCTGGGAATCCAATCAATTGACCTCCTACTCCTACTCTGTTGTTAACACAGTTCCACTCCTTGGCCATGTTGACCAACAACATATCAATGTGTGTGTATTTGGTAATCACCAGTGTTGTCAGGAGATGAAACATTGCATGTGGATACTTCTGACGATGTAATGAAAATTAATAGAGATCCAACCGTCGGCTTGAAACCCTAAAAAGAAGAATTATCTTCTAAGGTAAATGGGAAGTATTAAACTGTCTTTGCCAGAATAAATTGATTTTTTTCTTTTTATTAGTCAACTGGTCAACTAGTTTCCAATACCCTCCCGCCCTCCCCACCTTATTAGGAGGGGGGGGGGGGGGTGGAGGGCATTGGAAAGTAGTTGACCGGTTATGCAAAGGGATGATGTTCCATCAATTTTGAGGCCTTTGTGTATTGTTCTTGTGAAACTGTGATACTTTTGTAGTTCGTCTTCTCCTCAGGCAGTAACACGTGCTTCTCACTGGTCATAATTCTAGATTGATCAATACATGTACAACCAAGGCTGCCCCAGTTATATTTATCCAGTAAAGTAATTATGCCCAATCCTGTATCCAATCACCAATCACCAATCACAGATGGTACAATACTGTGACCAATCAATACCAAGCTCATCAACCTCCAATCAAGTGCGACCAATCCTGACTTACATGTAGTGTCCAATATCACCATGTATTCTAAAATTGCTAATGCACTGGTGTGATGTTATATTTTCCATGGTAACCGCAGAGGGTTGGTGGGTGCCTGTTGGGCACGGGTTCCTGTTGCTTCAATGCATTTTGCTAAGAAGCAACAGGAACTTGATAATGTGGTGTCTAGCACTGTAATATCACTTGTCTGTATTGCATCAATGCAAATGTCCTGTCTGTGTCTTTTGCGTTGTCTTCGGTGTTTCATAGGATGGATTGTGGATGTCTGGTTCCATGTTGCTTCAAAGATTTGCTTCTTTGAAGTAACAGGAACGCAACTTGGCCGGGTGATGCTCAGCCTTAGTTGGTTCATCGTGATATGACTGAAGTATTATATAGCGATGTTAAATCCTATTCACTCGCTCACTCCATGGTAACCAAAAACAGATCATCAATAATAGTAACCTACATGAGTTACCGA
The DNA here is from genome assembly GCA_036873755.1 of Hanleya hanleyi. Taxonomy (NCBI): domain Eukaryota; kingdom Metazoa; phylum Mollusca; class Polyplacophora; order Lepidopleurida; family Hanleyidae; genus Hanleya; species Hanleya hanleyi. Next base: position 22,581 of record JAVTVY010018968.1, on the reverse strand, counting down.
ATGTTTTAGGTAACTCATATGAGTCTCGTTCGATCAAGTAACCTGTGAGCCAACCAGTTCAGTGGTTCCCCATACCATAGATTTTTCAAGGTGACCGGGTGCTGTACTGGCTAGGCTGATCAGTGTTGGGGAGCTTCTTGAAATTAGAGCATGAGTTCCTTGATAGAAATGGCATATGCCAGTTATCCTAATGGGATACACCATGCCCGGTTTAGTGTTCTGATCTGGATGGATTAGAGTTCCAATTGGAATGCCATGGTATGGCATAAGCCATCTTTTGTCTGCCGAGTTCCGAAAAGTATGCCATGGAGTTCCTAGGAGTTCCAACATGACGCACCATTCCTCTCTGTTTGAAATGCCTTATGCCAGTTCCTAGCATGCCCCAATTTCAAGAAACTCCCTTGGGGAATAAGAACTGAGGGCGCCCTCGTGTCCTGGCATATGTAGGAACCGTCGCAATATGAGTGCAAAATCATTGAAAACGCTGGTAAATCCTACTCGCTTCCACGATTTTTTGAGAGTTTCGTATGACATAGAATTTCTATTCAACTGGACAATAAATTGAACCAAATATAAATATTAGTCAGTGTTTTTGTTTGGTAAGGCAAATGTGCTTTCAGTACACAAAGGTTAATTTCTTCAAGTTGGAGTAAATATTCAAGAAAGTTCATCACGTAAAATTTATGCAATACCACATGTACGAGTTTCTACCTCAATTTCAGCATTGTGAAAAACCAATGAGGAACACTGATATTGACTACACTTTATATGTTTTGATTGGCTGGAAAGTGTGTCAACTTCTGTATTTATCAGAATCATAGGCAATGACGGATTTTTCCAGGCATTTTTGGGGGACACCGGTCGACTATCGCGAATAAACACACTGCGCAAAACCGATGCGCAGTAGGCTTAAAACAGGCTAAAATGGCGGCCTGCATGGATTTAGTCAAGAAACACGATGCGAGTTGGAAGATTTAGTGTTTCCACCAGCTGTACACAGAAAATAATCAGTTACTTCTTCGATGAATAATGAAAATAAGACCATTAGAGTGATTTTAAGTGGTTTTGATTTAGATTTTAGCTGACATTCAGTTTTGTTTAACAGTATTTGGGCGCGTGAGTTTGAGTTCAGAGAACGGTATTCTGGTATCAAAACCCGTCTGCATTACTCCCTGAAGGACTGCAATAGAGGAAGAAAGCCTCCAGTACATGTAAACTCACTGCCAAACGAAGATAATTTTGAGCGATTTCATCCCCATTTCATCCATCCACATTCATTGCAATCCTGTCTAAATCCCGATTGACAAAGACAGATGGCTTAATTTCCTGGGGATGCTAAATATCACCCTACTTAAATTTCAAACATTACCATTTTCCATTCTAGCCTCATCAACTCTTGAAAAAAAATCAAATGTCAACTGTTACATGGAAGCCCATTACTGTACTGTTTGTCAGTAATGTATTGATAAGCAGGATTTTAAAACACACATCTGAAATTATGGAATCCGGTAATCCCGTACTGGTCAATATTGAAATTTGAGGAAGAGTACATCTTGTGTAATTGAAATCCTTGAAGCCTTTCAGCTGTGGAAATATCCTCAATATGGACTCTAATTGGTCGAGATGGAGGGTAATTTATGCATGTCATTCGTCAACACAGAATATGATACATGTGGTATTCTCTGGGGAGACCATCTGGTGGCATGGTGTTGCTGGTAATCGTGTCATTGAGTGGGCGAGTGACAGGTTACCTGAAGGCTTCTCACCTTAGTAACCTGTTATCTCCCCTTGAACCTTCGGTCAGAGACAGACTCATTTTATTTTGCCAGAGAGAGAGACAGTATTCTCCAGACAGCTGGGTTAGAGACTACATGGGCATGCCGTTCACCTTGTTAACCTGTTGATCTCCCCCTAAACCTTGGACCAGAGACAGGCTCATTAGAGGTCACAAACCACTAATTATTTGCCTTACTTTATATGTAGTAAATTGGTAAAGCACATCTTGACAAAACTATATTCCCTAATATTCGCCGCCAAAAATGACCCACCACACCAGATAGCCTGGCCTTTCTGCTCAAACATATGGAAAACATTCATTTCCCACCATTTTTTCGATATAAGACTGCCAGAAATAGGGTCATCCAGCCCGAAACCGGGGGTGCCCAATCAAACTGGCCCAGATTTTTTCCTGATTAAAATATGAAAAGGTGGTTTTGGTATATTTGAGAGTCAAATATTATAGAAACATTTTAAAATACGCCACAGACCATTTCTGGCCCAATCAGATATAATGGCCAATCAATGTTCGCCGTTGATAATCAATGCACCCAGAAACTTCAAGGGTTTGTGACCTTTATAAGACAGAGAGAGAGAATATTCTCCAGGGGGCTGAGTTCTGGTCTCACTTCTAGAACATGAACTAGCTAAAGATACAGCTTGCACTAATTCTCATGGCATTAGCTTGTATATCTCCTACTGTCAGATATACCCTGTGATTGCACTGGCATTGAAATAGCGGCGTGCAGCTTTTGTACACTAAACAATACATAGTAACATCTGTTGTGATGTAAAAATTTACCATAAAACTTGTTAAATCTTCAACCAGATATACTGAATGCTTTTCTCATCTCTCTTGTATACAAGATATATATATATTATATATATCGGCAACGATTTGGTGTAAGACTCACGAAATATAATTGACAAAGGATCTGCTGCAAGTTGTATTGTCAGTCTTTTGTCCAGGATATTACCTTTTCAATGGGAGGTCTTACACCAAAGCCTTGCCTATATATCTCATCTCTCTTGCTCCCTGTGTCGATCAAAATTGATACAGACCAAATGTGCATGCGCGCCAGGTTTTTCTGCACAGTGCAGTCAGGGGGTATTACATTGACTTTTAAGAGGTTACAAACTCGGACAATGGGAGAAAGCTTTCACTGGACACAGGATGTGAAGGCTGCTATCCAGGTCCTTGGCCTTGGGACAGAGGAATAAGTTTCCTGAAGGCAACTTGAGATTTTTCATATGATAGGCTTTATAGAGATGACGGAAGGCTACAGTCTGTGCTTTCTCCAGAAAATGGACTGGAATTGGATTCCTCCATACAAATTGTTCTCAGTCTGAGCTGTCTTCTAACAAATGGGCTAGAGACTGAGCTATCTCGAGATGGGCTAAAATGTAAGCTTGCTTCTGACAAGTGGGCTAGAGATGAGCTGTCTCCAGATGGGCTAAAGTTTAAGCTTTCTTTTGGCAAATGAGCTAGAGACCGAGCTGTCTCGAGATGGGTCAAATTTTAAGCTTGCTTCTGACAAGTGAGCTAGAGAATGAGCTGTCTCTAGATGGGACAAACTTTAAGCTTTCTCTCTCAAATGGGCTAGAGACTTATCGATGCTGTATCGAGATGGGCTAAAGTTTTAGCTTTCTCCAGAAAATGAGCTCCAGTTTGAGCTTTCTTCAGACAAATGGGCTCCAGTATGAGCTTTCTCCAGACAAATGGGCTCCAGTATGAGCTTTCTCCAGACAAATGGGCTCCAGTGAGCTTTCTCCAGACAAATGGGCTCCAGTATGAGCTTTCTCCAGACAAATTGGCTCCAGTGAGCTTTCTCCAGACAAATGGGCTCCAGTATGAGCTTTCTCCAGACAAATGGACCAGAACCTGAATTATGAGCTAGAATCTGAGCTGTCACTTGAAAATGGGCTGAAACTGACAAACTCCAGGATCATAACATTGAGTTGCGGCCTGAAGACGGCTGTTCGTACTGAGCCTGACTTGAGACCGCCAGCTTTCTCTGGAGTCTGAGCCTGAAGATGGCTCTCCTACTGAGCATGACTTGAGGCTCCTAGCCTTCTCTGGAGTCTGGGCCTGAAGATGGCTCTCCTACTGAGCATGACTTGAGGCTCCTAGCCTTCTCTGGAGTCTGAGCCTGAAGATGGCTCTCCTACTGAGCATGACTTGAGGCTCCTAGCTTTCTCTGGAGTCTGAGCCTGAAGATGGCTCTCCTACATGTACTGAGCATGACTTGAAACAGCCAGCTTTCTCTGGATTCTGAGCCTGAAGACGGCTCTCTTACTGAGCATGACTTGAGGAAGCTCGTCCGCTTCTAAATGGAGCAGAGTAAACTCGGCATGACACAGCTAAACAAGACATTGTACTACTGTGTTCTTGTGTAATAATTTAGCATAAAATTTTTAAAATTCTTTTACAATATATAATGGATGCATTTCCCATGTCTCTCTTTTAAAGATACAGGCTGCCCTCGTTCAACAAAATTGATATAGACCGAATGTGCATGTGCGCAACATTTTTCTGCACAGTTCAGTCAGAGGGCGTTACATCAACTTGTGTTGTCTTTATATTTGTTCACATTTGTGATGTTTCTTGACTCGCTTTGAGGCACTTTGCGTCGAAGCAGAGTATGGAAAGGTCAGCATGTCTGTATTGCTCGTTGGGAAAGTACAATTGTCATTACCACAATCAAGTGGCCGTGTGGTTTATATTTTCTGGGTGAAGTGGGACTTTATTAAGACATGGATTTCTCGCAATGTTTACTTGGTTCTTGGAGCACAGTACCTGGGGGAATATTTTAAGCTTTTTACGGCCAATAAATATTGTTATTATAGAAAACTGCCGGGACAATTTTAGCCTTGCCCTACACCGTTGCCAACACAACAGAAGAAAATAGCACCATCATCCTTGACTAGAAGTTGTGCTACCTGCTGGAAGTCACATACCTTAGTTGTTCTAGTTGTCAGGTAAATGCCCTAATATATCATTCACTAACATTGCAAAGTCACAGTCAAGGTACCATTCATGGAAATGCTAGTGCATTTGGCCGCATTGGAAAATCTTCCACAAAGTCATAACAAGAGCCTTGAACTCAAAAAACCCCGCCAGATTTGCTAGGATGTCAGACAAGACAAAACAAGAAAATGTGAGTTCAGTGAAACCTGTGAATACTGACAACTGGCTAAACTGGCCAATCTCTAAATAGCGGCATTATCCATGGCCCAATACTCAAATTTAAATGACTTTGAACATTGGTAAACCAGAGCGCTGTAGAAACAAACGCTGTGATCCGGTTCCAAGCATGATCGGATTGCACAGGTTTAACAGTAGTTACTTGTCATCAAGTATGCCTAAATTCATGTGGAAGGTAAAAAGGTGAAAAGTGTGATTACATGCGAATGATCCATCACTGTTGTCATTTTGGATTTAGGCATGATGCTTTGTGAGTATCATTCTGATAGACACAAAATCACCGGAGCTGAACTTAAAATATCATAAGGTTTGCACCCTGTTGAACAGAACAGTTCATGAACATGATGAAGAGAAGCCCTCAGTAAAGATTCATTTAAGGGAGTAGAATTTTTTTTGAATTTTTCAAAACAAGCTAAATTTCCTAACAAAAGTACGCAGACATCTCAAAATGGAATAAAAATCAACAAAAGACACAACACAGCCATTTATGCATTCTACTGGTGGGTCGATAGCGTGATGGGACGGACCAAAAAATTGGCATTTTAAATTCAACGGTTGGAGTGTGCAAAGTGCTCCATAGGTTAAAAATTATTCCTCCGGAATACCCCCAAATTCACTCCTATTCACTTTCAACAAAAAGAAAACTTCTGAATGGCTAATAATTGGAACTTCAATAATATTCTGCACACCCACCCCGATTCCCCACCCCCACCCCCTCCTGGAAATAGGACTGAAAAGGCTCAATTTATCTGTTATACCGCTAATATTTTCTAAGAAAGTATGGTGTCCCCCTGTTTTGATTACATATTTAACAAGCACTATATGTGTTTAGTATTAGATAGCAAAATGGGGAAAATTTGACCGTGGGAAGTTTGATTTATTGAGCATCAAAGAAGAAAAAATCCAAATTTCCCTATGTATTCAGTGTTATGGCTTTTAAGTGGTATACATGCTTTTGGCTACCATATTTTTTTAACGAGTATGGTGACCCCCTATTTTTTTTCCATGGATCATCTTCTCCTAACCTGATGAAAAAATCCTGAAATTTAACAAAAAATTCAACCTCTAGAAATGAACGTCCTCTACTCCCTTAACTTCAGATGTTTAATTTTACAACAATAAGGGAGACAACTCTAGCCCTACAAACCTGATTCCCTTAGAAGATAACCCCGAGATATAACCTTAGACAAAGCCCACAATATATTAAAATAGGTAAATTTTAATAAAGAAACTGTGACCTTTAACATAGCGACCTCAAAATAAATACGACGAGAGCTATTTCCCAAGTATATCTTTATTCAAACTTTGGAGTGAATTAAATCAACAGTTTTCAAATTATCTCGCTAACAAGAACACGTGACACATGCACACACACACACACACACACACATGGGCAGACAGTGATTCTATCTCCCCTAACCCGGGTTGGGTGGGGGGATAAAAATGATATGGATGGTTGATTTTTTTAATCATAAATTACAATTTTAAATGCTGCTGTAAATAGCAGGTGTTGTTCCCTTGAACTTCTGTGTATTGTAGATGAAGGAGTCATTTCTACAGCTAATGAGGGGACGGCATAGCTCTCGAGAATGAGTTGAAACAAGTCTGACTATATCCAACAACAGAAGCATGCCAAGACCTCTCCTCAGATATGGTCGACCCTGGGTTAAGAAATTTGCTGTTGAGTAAAATGCTTGTAATTTATGCATTCTTTCTGTTGCCTGCATGTATCTCTCAAGCCTTATTTAGTGATTCCAAAAACCAAATTTATAATCCATATCCACACCCAATCCCCTTTTAATAATGCTTAACAGGAAATGTAATTCAAACCATTTCAGATTTCTGAGAATCAACATGATCCATATACGATGTATTTACGTACTTACATACAGTTCAACCCTGGCCGAGATTAAAGAGGATAGTGTGGTTGATATGGATGGTTTCTGTGTGGCCTAGCTTGGTGAAATAATTTTCCCCATACATGGACAGAAGACGACAGGCGTGGAATTCCAAGTATTCCGTTCAGCCTGTTGGGAGTCCGTCACATAAAGTGACATCTCATCCATCATGCGATAACATGGACTCTTCTCTTCTGATACAGGTATATATAATAATACGGTCACAATGACAGGTGCTGCTGCATTATTCAATGCAGGGTTACATCCTCGATTTGATCGGAGTCGAGCTGGTACATTTCTGTACTGTTTTATTTATTCTCAAATTTTCGTGTTTTGCTACTACACTTCTACACTTTGGTTAACAAACAGATTTTTTTAATTTACCACGTTTTACTCCGTTGTTGAAATCAGTGTTAGGTATCCTATTCGAAATGTGCTCCATCTAAATTTCTCTCACCCTATCCAATGCATTTAATTTTCACAAGTAGAATTCAGAAGTATGGTAAACTAGAGCCAATCCCAATTTCCCACTTAATTCTTAGACAATATGTTTCCACTGACGAACCATCAGGTGCATTGCATACTCGTATTATAAATTTGGGGTCCATAATCCTGCCTATATCTACAATATCGGGGAAGATTTTTAACTGACAGCTGGTGTAAATATGCATCAAATTATCTCACTATTCCAGGAATGGACCATTATGCTTAGATTGATAATAATATCAACAATCTCAAGTCAAAAATAGTCCAGTTATCACAGTGATTCTAAATATTCTCCATGCTGTAGCCCTTTGGAGGAGAGAGCAAGTATGAACCACAAAGTTAAGCCTGGAGTCAGCAGGAGCAGATATTTTTTTTAAGAATTGAAGTGGGAATGGTGAATTAGGCAGGGAGAAACAAGTTCAACCATGTTTAAAAGCAATAATTGCATGTGACGGTCAATGGATAAGAATTCTTGAACCATTTATTGCTAAATCCAAAAATTGTTAGGAAAAGATTTGAGAAGTTCATCAACTCAAGATACAGAGAGTCCAAACAAATATTGACAAGCTACAATAAGGGTATGTGGTGCTGTGAACTTGACTGTTCACCTATTGACATCAAATAGGCTTCTTTGGAATCACATGGACAACACAGTTTTGAAGTATTGAGAAATTTGGCAAATCAGAACTGAAGATACTGTCCAGAAAAAGCTGGATTTGTGCAATGTTGTGACCTTCACCTTCATTTTGATCGCAAAATAAATGGGTTCGTTGAGATCACATTGATAACACACTTGCGAAGTTTTGAGAAGTTCAGTGAATCATAACACAAAATACTGTCCGGATCTGGTCAGATTCAGATTTGGCATGCTGTGACCTTGCCCTTTGACCTCAAAATTAGTATGCTTCTTCGTAATCACACAGAAGCTAGACCTGAAAAGTAGTGTTGATGTTGAGTGTAACATAATTCAAGATATCATCTGGACATGGTGACAGTAAATCTTCTAATAATTCAATCACAGGACGTGAAAGTTTAATCTGGGAGTGATCAAATTTCTTAGAACAGGAAGTGGGCAGAATTGTCCAAAATTATGCGGATAATCCATTATTTCTTTCTTATTTTAATGATTTTAGAGGGTGATCAAATTTATCAGAACGACGGATTGAATATTGTCCAAAAAAATTGATTGATTGAATTTTGATAGGGTGATTGAATAATTAGATGAGTTACTTTAAGGAAGGAAGGATGAAACTGCATATGGCAAAAACATAATGCCACTTTAGCTAAAGACGGTGTGGCATAAAAAAAAACCCCGCTATGTATAAGTCAGCATCTCAAAAATAGACTCCCAAACACTAAAATATTGCAGATCAATTACCCATTGCACCTGGAACAAATGTAAGTATTATGATTGTATATTACACAAGGCAGTTCCAGTGACCATGTTCCCATTTCATCTTTAATGAACTTGGTGATATATATATATATATAAATATCGATTAACAGATAATGTGAGTCTGTATGGAGAGAAGGAGAGAAGGAAAGAAGGGGGGAGGGGGGTGAATGGATGGAATTGATTTCAAGTGTGTGATGGTGGTTGATTGCTTTGGTTCCAGTATTGTTGCCTGATGTTAGATTATATGCTGAGTCATCAGGGTGTTGAGTCATGACAAGGCAGTATTCATAGGGACAACAGGCCTGTTCATTCAAAGCTGGCAGGGTTTGATGCAGAGTGCACTCGGCAATACAAGATGGAATGAACAACTGCAACACAATCATCATCCCAGGTTGTCTGAGACAAAATTTCATGCTTTAATAATAATATTTTTACCGAAATGTGTGCCAATATTCCTGTAACAGAAATTAGGCCTTCCCACTGACCCAATCCTACCTATTCATGAACTGAAAATGAGGTAGTGAAATATGTTTGTACTGTACTTAAAATATGTGCATACAATATGGTCATGTTTTGCATAATTTTACCACCTAAAATTCTCTTGATCAAACTTTGTTAAATTATAGAAGACCAATAAAATATGTCAAATTTAAATAAAACGTTTTTCTAAACTTAAATTCTGTGAATTATTTGTCAGACGTGGGTAGTAATAGAGCTGGGGAACTGCTTCAGGTATATCCCAAAGGCCCACACCAATTCACATGTTCAACAGGAACATGAAGATGAAGCCCTGCATATATTCCTACCATTTCTCCATGGTGGACAGGGTATGCTAGCTACCCCCTTGTGGACACCAAATTGGAATGGTCCCAGGGTTATATGGAAGAAGAATTTAATCTAAGAAAGTTCATCTCAACTTGAAAACATACTAGTCTCTATTCAGTTATACAGCAAGCATGATTTTTTCACCTGACATTAATTTAACTTTTTTTCAAGCATTGAAAGACAGGTCTCAATGTAAGTTTTCTCCAGTAATTGGCACTACATGCATATGTATGCTTCATGAAATCAGGTGTTTCATGGATATAATCCATACGTTGTGACAATATGGGATGTGTTGACTTTTGTGTTTCAACTTCTTCTGTGCTGAATTGAACAATCCATCTGTGATTAGAAATAGCTGATGTGTACACTTGTGTACAGTATGTGTCTCAAATGTCCGCTTTATCAGAAAAAAAAATTAATAAAAATTCTTCCTCTCTGATCACTTTTTTTCAAAAAAGGATGATAATCTTTTTTTAGTGTGCCTGAATTATGATCAAAACATTTCATAGTAGCTTTAGTCAACTTCCTTATTATGCACATGCAAATTTGCCGCACCTATAATATCACATATAATAGTACATGTAATACATATACGGTAATTCCTCTAATTTCCCACCATAAAATCTGGGGGTGATCAAATTTATTAGAACAAGAAGTTGACAAATGGTCTAAAATCATGCAGTTAATCCATTATGTCTTTGTTATTGCAATGATTTTAGAGTGTGATCAAATTTTTAGAGCAGGCGACAGGATTTTTCCTAAAATCGGGGGTGATTACATTTCGATAGAGGGATCAAATTATTGAAGAAATTACCATATATCATAACGCAAATCAGTTTGTTTCTTTTATGATGGATTCTTGTTATAAGTGAAGGTGGATTTCTAATTTCTAGCCTGAACATCTGGGACTAATAATATACACACATCCAAAAATGCTGGCTAGAATGGTGTTTTGGGGCGAAAAGAAGTGGAGTGAGTACACAGCTTTCTTACAGCTTCACCGAAATAAATTAAGCCTGTTCACACTGACTTGCTTTAAGTTTTTTTATGAGCCAGAAGTCGAGCAAATAAAACCTGGATTTCAATCTAAGTTTAGTTGGTAGATGAACCCCAGTCCCATGTCATGTTCTATTTTTGGCAGAAGAGTACCATATGATACTGGCCTGAAAGCACCATGCCTTCTCCTCAAAGAACCCTCAAATACAACTGGGATTCTGATTCACCTCATCAGACACCATGCATCCTAAGTTTCTCTATCACCCTATTTCTTCTAATTATTCAGATGGAAAAGCTCAACTAAAGGCATCTGTGGAGAGAAATTCTGCTAACTTTCTACAAATTTCGCCAGATGTCTTTTCAGTCCTTGGCATAAATAACAAATCCATGCCACTGTATTTATCCTCATTTGACATAAATATGCTTTTTTCTGCTTCTAAGTCTAAAAATGCTGTTCGAAAATTAGAAGAAATAGGGTAATACCAGGGGTTGAAATGTGTAAAATAAAATTTGACCTGTTTCCGCTGACAGGTAAAAACAATTTCTACCTGTCTCCTCCCAACAGTAGCCTGAACACGCTAAGGATAAGAAAAATTGTTGCTTTTGTGTTTTGTATTAAATGTTGCATAAATATGGAAAAAGACATATTCCAGTACATGGAGGCCTGATTAGTTTATATATTCAGTTTGAAGGTTTTTGGAACAAAAATGAATTAAATGTGAATTGTTTTTTGTTTTGAGTTACCTGTCACTTGAGACAGGTAATTTATTTTTCAACCTATCTCATGCAGAAAGTACCTGTCAGAGACAGGTGGACAGATGTTAATTTCCACCCCTGAATACTGTATTCAGACTTAACAGCATTCAAATAGCCGAATGTTCATGAATTATTTGGTACAATGTGTAGTGGTGATATCAACATTCAGTCACTCTGAAGTTTGGGTTGAACTTCTCGACTCTAGGAGAGAAACTGTGTGTTTCATGTGAGAGAATTAACTATTAATGCTCTTTGTATTTTTTCGATTTGATTTTTTTTTTTTTTTTTCATAAATATTCAATTTGGTTGTACATGTAGGTAAACTGGCTAGAGCTGTGTGAGTGAACCATTATTTACCTGTCACCCAAGGAGGTTTGAGGAGACTGAATGATCCAAATGCAGCTCAATCGACAGAAATACTTGAGTTCCTCTAGCTTAAAGATCGATGTCTCTCAAACTCAGCGAAAGTGACATATGGTACAAAATGAGACACATTTGACCACAAATAACTAAACTTGTTTCTACTATGACGTTATCCCATGTCTGCAGCTGTGGGGGTGAGCATTCAGATTTGTGAGAGTCGCTACGTCACTCTCAGCGTACAACACACACTCAATGGCGAAACAGAAAACCCGTCGAAGCGGGCAGAGTTTCAAATTTCTCTGACAAGATATTCTTGCATTCGTTGTATAAATCATCAAATATAATGCTTTGGTAATCTTCCCTGCTGAAAAAACGCAAAGGGGAGAGTTTACAAAATCCATCCATTTTGAGGCTGATTAAAGGGGTATTAACACGCTAGCAGCGAGGTTGGATCATGAAAAGAGTGGGCTAATTAGAGGCACTGGTTGGGGGGTGGGGGCCACTGGTGGGGGGGGGGACATGGAACACAATTCGCAACCTCTTTTCATGTGCGTATCATTAATCCTGAATCTATCAATTTTCCAGCATTGTCAGCATCCGTGAACACAAGTATGGTTTTTCACTTGTAACTTGTCAAAGATTGGAAGATTGGGCTTGACTTGAAAACAAAAGAAGCTGCATGCTGACCTGATCAACTTTCAAGATTTTACTGTCCCGGAGTAAAGTAGGTATTTGTTGGGGAACTTCTGTGAAAAGATGATCCCAACACACCATTAGTAATATTGCAGGCCTAACCCTGATGTGACATAACATCGTCAGTGACGCTATTGACAACAAAATGTTGCGGACAACAACTGCCAGACCCAGACCTGCCAAACAGTACGCAGACCCAAATATCAGCGAATGGCAAGTTCCACAGTGTCTGTGTCGTCAATGGAGACAAAGTGGAGTGAAACATTTCTTCAAGTGCCCTTACTTTGTTTGTCAATGTCAGTACTGTGTACTTTATCAGGTGGGTGGGCGGGAGAACCTTGGGCTGAATGTGATATTTAACCTAATCTGACTGATACATCCTCAACACACACGAGGGTGGAAACAAAGAGCACCTATCGACCATTACCAAAATTATCCATCTTGCTAGGGCACCATATACGGTGTATACAACTGACCGTAATTAATTAGACATCCCAACATGCCCAAGCTATTGTCGGCCTTCGGGGCATATTGGTCAGGTAAGACGAAGTGACGTGAATTTACGGGATTTCCAATAGTGGTAAATGGGCAAGTGGTTGGCCATTGTTGCATTAAACATGCCAGTTGAAAAGCGGTATCTCGCCATACATGAACTATATCCCGACTTCAGGCACATTTCAACACACCTTTCTACAGGGTTGTATAACTTAGTCATAAAGTGATATAATTCTATATTTTTTCTTTGAATTTCAGTCGCGACATGACGCAACATTCGGGAGTAAGGTAAATTTGTATTCAATTCTAGTAGTCTATATCATTGAGCTGGCATCCTTTCCAGCAGATCCATTTTATTATTAATCCATTTTGAATACGTAATCAGCAACAATGGTTCCAATCAAAGTGTTTATCAATAGGTTACATGATATTGGATAAATAGGTCCTTCATAAATCAAGGTCATGAGCTATTATTTGAAGTTCTCCTTCAGATAATTTGACTGTGCAGTGTCCTAATAAATCCACCTATGGAATTCAACAGTTTGAATGGTGGAGAAGGCTGGAGTAACCGGACAGAACCACCACCCTTGGGCAAGTAACTGACAAACTTTCACGCATGCACCAGCGAGGACTTCTATTTGGAAAGCTATAGTAGCTACAGTCAAAAAAAAATTGCTTTTCTATATTGTAATCCCACTAATAATTCAATCTCAGGAAGTGAAATTTCCCACACTAAAATCTTCGGGTGATCAAATTCATTAGAACAGCATGTTGAATGGATCATAATTGTGCATATAATGCATTATTTCTTCGTTATGACAATGGTTTTAGAGGGTGATCAAATTTATTAGAACCACTGATTGGACTTTGTCCCCAACAAATTGTGGGTGATTGGAATTTGATAGAGGGATTGAATTACTAGGCGGATTACCATAGTATCAGTTAAGAATAGTTTTATATTTTTCCTGGTATTGAACCTTTGTGAACATACTTCAACCATCAGTATTTTCTAGGACTAATTTGATATGTTCCCACATGTTCTTTATCCCCAATGTTCGAAAATGTGAAGGAGAGAATCAGAAGATGGTAATATTATAGAGGACTGTGGAGAAAGGTAAAATTATAGATGAATGTGGAGAAAGGTAAAGTTATAGATGACTGTAGAGAAAGGTAAAGTGAAAGATGACTGTGGAAAAAGGTATAGATCCTCTGTAACCGAGTACTCAAACACACTGATGCTCTTCGCCATCAGGTTTGTCTATCGTCTCACTTCTGTCTCGACTTCTGGTCATTCCGGACAACCAATCCGATGGCAAATTACAAGACTAATCTGAACCATTCTCCTGTTGTCAGAGTTTGTAACCCTCTAAACTGTCTGTAACATCTAACAGTATCTACCACTGATCTTATACCATCTGCTGCCATGAGAATTTTGTGAGAAAGGTGTCCGTGTACAAACCGTGAACAAATCATAAAGAACCATAAACAAACTGTAAACGAGTGCAAACAATATTTTGAAAGATACATTTGTTGTGAGGTTCAAATCCGTGATCAATATGGATGGTTAATTCCTTTGATTGTTATACCTGTGTATGTCCAAATCAAACATGCGATTTATGACTGTAAATGGCAGATTCCATAATGAAGTCTAGACTTACATATTTCGACAAAAATTAGTTTAATTCAATTGCTACAACCTGACAAACATCTTGACAGGTGTTGTCCACCTAGATTTTCAGCAATGATCACTCATACAAATGACGTCAAATTTTTGCCCTTCTCTCTGCTTTCTCCTCTCTGCTTTGAGAAAGCAGTTCACAGGCACCAAAATAGTCCCTCTAAGCAGCAACTTTTTAGGTCCCGAAATAAAATCAAACTCGCCGCAAAACTGAACACGTACCATACTCCAAACCCCTACCACTGATCTTTTTTTTTAAAATTCTCTTCTTTGGCAGAGGATGCCTAAAGGGGGTTAACAGATCAGGATATTTTTTTCAGTGGTCTGATGCCTAGCAGGAGAGGTAATTTAGTCCAATCACCTTAAAAGTAGGCAAGGGCATGCCTTGTTGACTTGCCATAGAGTTTGGTAAATTTACTGAGATCCGCTGAGCAGTTGATGTTCTATGACCTTTCAATTTCATGTACCCAACACCAAATAAAACACGAGTTCATGAGTGCAACATTGATATCATGTATCACTCAAATCAACCATGAACAGAGCTTCGACTCACATTCTTCTATATTTCAACACATGCTACAATCTATAGTCTTCCTTATGAAAACAGATTATTTATGTGTGATTTGTAGGATTAAAGTATGGTTTCATCAAAAACCAGAATCGTGAAACTGTCAAATTTGGATCTGTTTTCCAGAGAAAACTATTTCCGTTCAATTAAAATCCTAATGGTTGTAGCTCAGGAAGATCTCTGGCCAATTGGCTTATTTTGGCTCCAAAATATGTAATCACCACCCACGCTGGTTCCCTCTCACCTTTTCAGGTCGTCACATGGGCCAAGCTGACTGGCTCCTTTATTAGGGCTTTACTATATACTTTCTCCATTCGATGTATGTTTGTTGATCCGAACACTAGAATTTCTTGATTTCCTTTGTGTACTTGACGGGTTAATTTTTTGATTTGACTGACTTTGAATTTGATCTGAGGTTGAAACCGTGGTGTGTTCTGCCGTGATAGCTAGATCGTTGAAAGTTTGAGAAATAGTACTGGACATATCGAGTCTGATATATATGAGTTGAGTAATTGAATACCTGTACGGCGAATTGGAATTGGTGCGGGATTCGACGGCTGTCGTTTAATCTTATTCTCAGATGCTTCGGAGATCTGATCGAAGCAATCGAAGCAACCATAACTACGCTGTTTTGGATTCCGTGGGAAGGAACTCGTTGTCAGATCTCTTCCCCGTCGACGGAAGGGAGATTACGATGGCAACGCAGACGTCAGAGGGCGCCACTGGACCAGACCCGGAAGCTGCATTTTACTCCCTGACAGCGGAGCAGCAAGAAATAAAGACAACAACCGTCGACGTTCCTGATGACGATGACGACTCCGACCAGGAGTTACTGGAACTACAGAAGGAACTAGAGGAACTCGAGCAGCAGAAAAAACGTGCTGCGGACCAACAGAAGACGAGGAAAAAACAGTTGTTACGAGAGGAAATCGAACGCTCCAAGCAGGAACTGGAGGTTATCCAACAACAACACCAACATCAAAAACGGAGAGAGAGGTACAACCGTGGGTCAATTAAAGGACTCTAGTTCTGGGAACTTTAAATTAAGAACTGATCAAAGTAATCAGAGGGTTACGATCAATGAGTTGCGTGAAGTAGAACATCTGAACGATGTTGTGGACTCGCGTATGAAAACCTTAGGATTAGGTTTAGTTGATGGTTCTTCCTCAGAGGAGGATAAAGAGTTTTGTGAGTATTTCTCAGGTAATGGTAGCCAGTGTAATCAAAGGAGGCAGCGCCAGCGTAAATCTAAAAAAATTAAATTGGGCATTGAAACCAGGGCGGCTGACAGAGTTCGATATAGACAGGTTTGGCCACACTCTGCCCTGCAATTCGAATATGTTAGCAAGAATATTTCCTTTAAGGATCTCGCCTTTCAAACATTTGTAGCGGGGGAACTGGAAATCATTTCCAGTGATCTCACTCCCAGCATTGAGAAGGCTGGTAGGTTAGCACTGCTCAAAAAGATAGTGTACTATCAATCTGTGTATGAATGGGAAGCACTGCTGAATTTTTATGCAGCATTTTTACGTCAAATCGAGTTAGGCCTCAAAACATGGCGGGATGACCCACGTGAATTGGAAACGCCATTGTAAGCGAGGCATGTGTTGACCAAACGACATACTTTTTCGGCCAATCATGTCAACTCTAATTATCCGGTAAAGAATAAGGAGAAGGATGCTGAAGTGGTTTGGTTTTGCTCTGGATTTCAGAGAAACATATGTGACCAGAGTGCTCCCCATTCTGCTAACATTAGGGGTATGGTATGCCAAGTAGTACATATTTGTGCCTCTTGCTGGTTAAAAGAGAAAGTAAAAAGGGAGCATGCCGAATGTTCTTCGGATTGTCCCTCACAGCCAAAGTCCAAATGACTAGCATTGGACTCTACCCTCAATCCAGAGTGTGACATATTCGTGCCAGCCTATATGAAAAAATCATTTACCGCTACTGCCCGGGGAGGGCAAGAGTGTCTTGAAGGTGCTAAGTTGCAGGAAAGCGATCTGGTTAAGGTTGATGAAAACGTGTTTAAATTTGTAAAGAAACACAGCTCTGAAATCATTGACGATCTGGCACTTCCTCGGGCAGGGCAATCTTTCATTGCTAATTGCAGTGATCACAATCATGTTCATAGTTTCAATTCCCTTTTCATCGAGCTTCACGAATCAGTCACTGACTCCGGGCAATTTAACTTTGAGGGCTGTCGTTCGCCAGTCCCATCTCGTCTAAACATACCATTTTGGAGATCTGAATTATCTAGTTTTATGGTGGTTACCGTTTATGTGATCTCTTGGAATTTGGATTTCCCATAGGTTATGACCGTTTCTCCGAGTTGCAGATGGGTAGGGTGAAGAATCATAAAGGGGCCAGGGAGTTTCCCAATGACATAAATTCTTACATTAGTAAGGAATTAGCCTACCAAGCAGTCCTCGGACCATTTGATGAAAACCCATTATCTTCTCCCATAAAGTTATCACCTTTGAACTCCGTACCCAAATCTGACACCTCTGAGCGACGCGTCATTTTAGACCTTAGTTTTCCCAAGGGTGGCGGAGTGAATGATGGTATAAAAAAAGATGAGTATTTGGGAGAATCTATCCAACTCACTTACCCTAAAGTCGATCAGTTGGTAGAAATAATTAAAAGGAAAGGTAGAGGCTGTCTGTTGTTCAAAAAAGACCTGAAAAGAGCATATCGCCAAATACCTATAGACCCCGGTGATATTAATTTAGTTGCCTTCCGTTGGAATGGCAAGATATTTTTTGATCGAGTATTATCTATGGGGTTACGATCCGCCGCTCAGATCTGCCAGAGGGTTACATCAGCTATTGTATATATGTTCAAACAGAAGGGCTATGATATGGTTAATTACCTTGATGACCTTGCTGGCGCAGAAGACCCGTCAGCTGCTGACGAGGCCTTTCTTATGTTGGGTATTTTGCTCGAGCTTTGTGGGTTGGAGGATTCAGAAGAAAAAGAATGCTCTCCTTCAACGCAAATGAAATACATAGGGGTCTGGTTTAACACCATAACTATGACTTTAGAAATACACACCAGATAGACTAAGGGAAATTATGCAGCTCGTTAGTGATTGGTTACTGTGGGAGGAGGCTTCCTTAACTGAGCTTCAGTCCCTGTTAGGCAAACTGAACTTTGTTTCAGCATGCGTCAGGCCAGGTAGGTTGTTTGTGTCCAGGCTCATCACTTGGTTGCGTACATTCCCTGAGTTGCCGGGCAGGTCTAAGATCCCCGGATTCGTCAAAAAAGATCTGTTATGGTGGAAAAACTTTCTGATGACCTACAATGGGGTCTCCATGATAATTACCGAAGATTGGTCCGAACCAGATGAGCTACTGGCGACTGACGCATGTTTGCAGGGGGTGGGGGTATTTGCGGTACTCAGTATTGCCACTTCCCTTTTTCGCCATTCTTGGCCAGGGAACATCTTAGCATAAATGCATTAGAGCTACTCACCATCGTAGTTTGTGTTAAATTATGGGGATCTCAGCTGAGGGGTAAGCGTGCCTTGATCTTGTGCGATAACCAGGTTTCTGTCATTCTGTTGAATTCTGGGAGGGCTAGGAATGAGTTTATGCAAGACTGCCTGAGAGAGATATTTTTTTTGGCAGCGTTGCACGAATTCGAGTTAAGAGCTCGGCACATTCCCGGAGTGGACAATCGTCTTCCGGATCTCTTGTCTAGATGGAACTTGGGGGACCACTTTAAAGAAGAGTTCGTCATTAGGACCATGGGGGAGAAGTTATCAGACACTCCGGTGCATGACCGTTTATTTTACATTACCCACAACCTTTAATTCTTTTTTTTTCAGGCTTAGGTCTGGTCGCCCTCCGTCAGGAAGCTAGGGGTTCCATGAACCAGGCCTTTGCTAAGGGTACAAACAAGAATCTTAAAATTCAATGGAGATCCTATTTCCTTTTTTGCGAGCATTTTGGGTTGGAACCTCTCCCCGCTTCTCATGAGCATATGTGTTTGTTCGCTCAGTTTTCAGTCCACGGAGGCGATCCGTAACTACCTTAGTGAAGTTAAACTCCTTCATTTTCTTTTGGATATGGAAGCCCCCGACTTGAAGGCTATAGATGTGCATCTGCTGATCAGAGGACTGTCACGTGTTAAATTGCACCAACCTAAGCGGGCCTTGCCCATCACTCCCCAAATTTTGTTGGAATTTCTTCCATTTTTGAATTTTCATAATCCCATCCATGCCACACTTTGCCCTTTTTTTGTTGGCCTTTTTTCTTATGGCACGGAAATCTAATTTAGTTCCCAACAGCCTTGGGTCCTTCGATGGTACATGTAGTAAGCAGCTGACTAGGGGGGACATTGTTCAGGGCCCTGACACTCTCTTAGTTTTAATTAAGTGGTCCAAAACGATTCAATTCGGGCAACGTGAACTTAGAATGCCTTTGTTGGCTATTCCCGGGTCGCCTCTCTGTCCCGTTGCCGCCTTCTCTCACATGGTTAATTTAGTCCCCGGGGACTCCAGGTCTCCAGCCTTCTGCTTACCCAAGGTAGGCCGTGGTAGATCTTCTCCAGTCACCTATGCCTTCTTACAGCGTTTCTTTAAAGATTTGATAAAAAAAATCTGGACGTAATCCAGCTCTGTACTCCTCGCATAGCTTTCGTCGTGGGGGTGCGTCCTGGGCCTTCCAGGTGCGGGTGCCCACCGAGCTGATTCAGCTGGTTGGTGACTGGAGAAGTGAGGCTTACAAAAATTATCTAGAGTTGGGTCTCAAGGAGAAGGTTGTGGCCTGTCAATTGATGCGAGCCCTTATCATACAGTCTTGCTAGATGGGCGGTTTTCCAGTCCCGAGAGAAGGCGGCTCCGCTTGGGGGGCCTGCGGCTTGCGGGGTTTTATGGTTAGGCATTGTCCATTATGCTTTATATTATTATATTTTATCTATATTCATCTTTGATTTCCATAGGTAATATGCTCAGCAAGTCTGTATGTACATGTATGTATTTCTATTGTTGCTGCATGCATTTAAGCATTTTTATAATGTGCGATTTCTATTTGTCGCCTATGGATATTCTATGTGTATAGCTTCTATGTGTAGCCTATGTTCATGATGTTTGTCATGTCTATGTCTGACAATTTGTACATGTATATAACTCTGGTCTATTGTATGTTGCCTACCATCTGATTTGCATGCTGTTCTGAATTGTTAATATATATACTCACTTGTTCATAACAATTTTGCATGCAATTATTGTATTATATTGTGTAATTTCATATCGGGTCAACAAGCATGCGCCTGTAATAAAGCCCTAGTTCTTCAATTTCTGCCTCAGTCTTAGTGATTATACATACGTGTACAACGAAATCAGACCCCAGGATTACACCAAGTACGAGTACAGACAAGGCATGTTAACATTATTGTATCTGGCTGATTCTCTAGTTAAGTCTAGACTTCATATTTCGGCAATAAGTAAGTACTACAACCTGACTTTTTGCCTTTTTCTCTGCTTGACAAAACAACAGTTCACAGGCATCGGATCCAAATGCTCCCTCTGAGGAACACTCGGTAGTACATGTGTGCACACAAGTGAAACCCCATAGTGAATACTACAAAGTGACGATTGGCAGCATCCAATGGACAATGGAATACAACAACAACAACAACAGAGGAACTCGTTATTTGGCACGGAGTTAAAATCATACACTTTAGCAAAACCGAACACATACCCTACTCAAAACACTGACCGTTACAACAGAGAGAGAATTGAAAAAAAAACAATTCAAGTAAAAAATAAATTGTAGTTTGGACAGGGGTACCAGATATTTCATAGTTACAATATATCGGTACCGTAGTTATTATTGTTCCATGCTCTTTCTGATGCATGTGTCACTAGTATTAATTTTGCGACGAATTTGTTTTGGCTGTCCCTACCTCCAAGGAGGTCAAAAGATTGGGACTACATTTTTTTTTCAGTGGACTGATGCCTATTACGCATTTTACTGAGAAGAGATTCTAAAGCCAAAACGGGAGTTCCGTTTATTCTGCGACAGTCCTTTTCTGGGACAGTCCTTTTTTTTTTTTTAAAACACAGATTACGAAACCTGCTTTTCACATTAAATGTTCAATTTTGACCATTTCACTAGTTTTTCTTCAGGGTGTTTTTATGTTTGTTTTTTAAATATTATTTATTGTTATTTTATTTTTTACTTGATTCATTCTCTTGCCTGGTATAAGTTGAGCCGTTGATCGAAGTAATCTCCCTTGAAGAGCCCTGAACTGACCAGTCCGTGAACTGATCGGCCAGAAGCCTGTTTATGCAGCTTCCAGCACGGAAGCTATAATGCTGTGGCGAGCGGTCATTCAGGACCTGCCTTATAATAACTAATGCCCAAATCAATGTCGTCTAGGCAACCACGCGGGTCCCTATATACACTATCAATTATTCATAAATTGATTTGCGGAGACAGATATCAGTAAAATCCATTATGCCTGAGAAAGGGGGCCATTTAAACCGGCCCGTCTGTATATACCAAGTCCGCCCTTGCACTACCCTCATTAAGCCATTCAACAATCAAGGATATGTAATTTAGATGATAAATCGTCCTGAATTATCTTGGCCAGCTTCTTTGTGCGTCTGCGTGGGTTGTTGTTGCCTCTATAGAACCAACGCCTGGTTATAATGAACTGTGCGATACCGGTATATGTTTCGAAATAATTAACATATAACCGTACAAACAGTAGTATAACAATGGGCGCTTTATGTTTATATACCTCACCTCGCGCGCTCTGAGCAACACACAACGTTCTAACCTGGCGCTGCAATGGTGTCAACCCGGGCTTACCTTTCTGCATTTTCTTGAATTAATATGGACACGTCGATATTAACATAAAACCGCCAAATTTCCATTCCTTGCGATCGTATATCATAAAATCGTGTCGCCAAAGACAAGTTAACCCTTATATCAATAAACGGGTACCGATGCCCCAGATTAACGAAATCCATATCTTTTCGACAGTTGAAAGCAATAAATCCGTGATAAAAAAAAAGTTTCCAAAGACTCCTTATTCAAATTCATGACATTCTGGTATTGGGATACTTTGTGGTTTGGACAGGCGTACCAGATAGTTCATAGTTACTATATACACCGGTTGTTATTCTTGTTGTGATGTATGTGTCACTGTACATAGTATTAATTTTGCGACCAATTTGGTATGGCTGTATTTCCTATCCCTGTATACACCTTCGTGTTGTAATTTGGAACCCACTGGCACCGGTATTAGTGATCTTCGGTCTCCATTCGTTAAAACTGCATCATTTCGTGTCCAGTGTTCCCGCGTGTGAAAAGGAATAGGACCCCTCCCGTGGACCCCCAAGGAACTATGATCGGCCGTCAGTCAATCTGGATTCATTGGTATCGGTTCTATATTACTGGAGGACTGAAGATTGTTGAAAGCAACGTTAAACAGGTT
>JAVTVY010018967.1:0-71352 GCA_036873755.1 Hanleya hanleyi | reverse complement strand
TAACAGTTTAACAAAAAATCCAGTGCTACCAATCACGATGTCACAAATTTTCTTGAATCCCATGGCAGATATACCCAGAAAAGTTTACTTAATCGGACGCTAAGTATAATAACATTGTAATAGGAATGAATTGTCAAATAAATAATATGACAGTGAGATACTTACATCATCTGAATCCTCTGAATCTTTCTCTGGTGAAGGCCCATCATGCTCTCTGAAATCCAGGACTGGATCTTCTTCTAAAACTTCCTCCTAAAATGCGAATTATTGGGTTAAGAGAAATCCTTGTTTACATGAGATGTATATACGAATCAATTGGCATAAAAACAAAGACTGTAAAATGTTACTGTATTCTCTGTCAATATAGTACACATTGAGTGTAAAACAATTGTGTTGGGAACATTAGTATGAATTTAATGAAGTGTAATTGGTGGAAAATATCAAAACTGAATATGGAATCACAACACACGTGATTCAGATATGTTTCTGATATCTACCGTTATGACAATATACTGATGATATACTTACATGAATTGGTGGATCCTCCATCAGGGACGTATTTGCATTCGTGCTTGTACCAGTATATGCTGCCTCCTAAGATAATGAATAATATATATATTCCACATTACAATGTCTGGTATATATAACATCTAGTTAATTTAACTAACATATAGTACGTTACACAAGCTATTCCTTCTCAACTCAAATGTATGTACTTATTAAATATTAAATATAAAGTTCTCGGTATAAATAGCATATAAGATGTGAGTAATTGTGACCTATTACTTACATGATTAAAACTAGTGTCAGGCAGACACTGGCCTACATCGCCTTCTTCTTCATCATCTGAATCGATGGTATTCCCAATGGGCACGGTCACCTGGAATAAAAACAAGTTACCATTTTAGTTGGGATTACATGATACAGTTTAAATGTGATTCTGTTGTTCTCATAATCAACGCTGAATTGACAGTATATTTTTTTAAAATATTACTCTATTTTTAAATCAAACATCGATATGAATCCATCACATTGAAACATACTGACTAGATCCAGCTTTACTCAAAATTATAAAAGTCCTGTGCCAAGAGCTCGGATCAATTCATAAGTGGAATAAGTGGAGCACAGCGCCAATTTTAAACAGTGTTAAAATGTGGACATAGAAGAATGATCTAACAAAGAATGACGATAATAATTATTCCCTAGGATATATACCTCCGAGTAAGAATTCTCCCCCCTTGTTCGTTGGACAAATCCCCCCTCAGGCTGGTCGGGTGATCTCCGTTTTCGCGTTGTTGTTGTTGTTGTTATTGCTGTCAATGATCTTTTTTTCGGCCAGGGAGAAGTTCTGTATCGTTGAGTCGATTCTGGAATAGGGACCGATATATCGCGTAGGTATTGCTTGTATTGACGAGGCATGATTGTTCTGTGACATTGCCTGGTTGAATGTTGTTCTCTCTCTGGTTGTGGTCATCCTTATATTCACAATTCTGAGATTCTATCCTGTGGTTAGAAACAATCAATACGCTGTTACATCAGGTGTTTATACTCAATGAATCAGTGCGAGCATGTGCCATTGGTATCAGGTGTCTTATTCTGACCAATCAGCTTTAATTTACGCTGACCTCGCCAGGCGTTGATTGATACCTGGCTTGGTTTAGCTCAATGACTGTGGCACAAACGCGAAAAGTTCGTTTTTATGAATTCATTTTTTTCAATCCTGAATTTTGAAACATTCCGGCATGCTGATTAATTTATTTTAACTGTAAAAGTAATAATACGGAACAACCTTTTATGGCTATACGAATTACGGGTGCTTAAATTGTCTGGGACAGATCGGCGTCATAGCTGGTTGTTTCCGCTCGTGCCCCGTAAGGCACGGCTTCCATAAAATTAACAACAGGAAATAACAAAAATATGTATTCCACGTGCCCGATTTTTCGACAATCAATTTATTAAGAAAAACTGGCGCCTGAAAATGTTGTATCATTCATCCGTACCCCAGTTGTGCGGGTCGTTGACGAAACAATGGGTTCGTCAATAAATCACAGCCTGGAATGACTCAAGCCATATAATAGGAAACGGTACAGTTGACGTAACAATAGCTGAGGCTTATCCAGATATGAGCCGGTGAGCGAGAAGTGACAGATTTCTAATTTCCGGGTCATACAGGGTCAACAATAGACCTGTCAGGGTGGTAGGAACCATGTTGACCCCATGCCTTTCAAAGTTAGTCCCTGCCTCTGCCTACACAATATATACACACAAATCGTAATTGATCGCTTTGGCTTTGCGTTCTAACACAGCATAGGTCTGCTGCTGTACAAATTATCCTGAAACAAAAAAGAACATTGTTTTTAGGAAATACTATTTCAATCAATAGAATTTTAATAATGACCCGTAATCGTTCTATCAACATACTCTGAAAATCACGACATTCAACACTACATGATGTTAAATAAATATATATATATTGTTATAGCTTATCTCAAATTATATTTATTTATCTATTTTAAAATATATAGCGCTTGTAAACATCTTAAATGAACTAAGAAATGTACCGTGAAATTAAAATAAAACTTTGAGTTGATGGACCGCGAAATCCGTATGGGAAGCGGCCATTGATCTACAATTTCAATCTATCTCAAATACGGCGAAAACAATATCGTACACGTATCTAGAGAACAAACACAAGAATATATTTTGCTTAAAATCTTAAACGTAATCTATTAAACTATCGTACACGTATCTAGAGAACAAGCACAGGGATATATTTTGCTTAAAATCTTAAATGTAATCTATTAACAAACTCTGATAAATAAGCTATTCATATATATATATGTCTGCAATGATATAATTAAAAACGAAATTTATGAGATCTAGGCCCTTTGTGATTGAAAACTGATTCCCGAACGTAAACGGTACGCCGTACGGCAATACTGTTGACTTAGCCGAATCAAATCCATTTGATTTGAGTCTCATCCTCGGACTGGGACTACGATACGATCTTACTACACTGAAGATTCTGGGGTTTTTTTATTTTGTCGTTTCTGCCTGAAATTCATTTTATTTTTTGCTTTTAATAAAAAATACTATTTGCGGTATACTATATTACATACCGATATCTCTTTTACATATCATTGCGCATCCTCCCCAAGGCACATGCTCTGATAGAAATTGCAATTTAAGGGCCGCTTTCAATACGGATTTCGTAGTCCATCAACTCAATGTTTTATTTTAATTCCACGTTACATTTCTCATTTCATTTGTGTGTGACGTTTACAAGCGTTATATTTCACAGGCATGCTCCATTTCACAGGCTTTATTTATTATTAGACCCCCAGCGAGGTGGTTGATCATTGCGCCGGCCTTTCAAACCGGTTTTGTGCGTGCACGGACATGCCCGCGAGAACGAGACTTCGACATCCGGGTAACTGAACCACAAGCGGCCATCTTAATCCCGGTAGTATAGGTGTTGTCAAACACAGCGAGACATCGAGTTGAATTTGTCATAAATATGCATCATGCCGTCCACTATTTCAAAATCACTTATTACAACTCTACTTTACACACTGTTCCGAAATATCCACAATCATGAAGTATGCAATCTTCGAGTTTGCGCAGCGTGGAGAGATGGAGATCGGTGAGACTGTTTGGATGGATGTCGACGAAGACGCCGAACTTGACAACCAGAACTTCGCCTTTGACAGAGATGTCGTAGTGAATTGGCCTCTGAAAAGGGGAAGTACCAAATCTGGATCGAAACCTTACTGTACCAAGGTCGTGGTTTTTGGAGGTAAGAAAAATATTTCAGTAATACTAAAATGCCGTATTGTTGTTGCTAGTAACTAATATGGATATACTTGGGAATATACTCTACTGGAAATATGGAGCAAAATTTATAATATTAAAAATGTTAATAACATGTTTATTGTTTTGTTAATAGTATTAGCAAAATAATTCCAACTTGGATATTATAATAGCTCAAAATTACCTAGCCTATAATTTTGAAGATAAAATTACTGATATTTTACAATCTATGATCAGTCACCTGTGGTCGTACCAATTTATTTGTTCTGAAATTTATTTTTCCAAATTATTTTTTCAGAGGACTATGCCGAGCTATCTGACACTGAATACCATCATCAACGAAGATTTGACAGATTTTGGGGAGTTAAGAAAAGGGACTGCATCGAGACCACTTGGCAGGGGTCAACGAGACAGGAAACGTGTTGTGGATTCCAGCGATGAAGAGGTATAGAGCCGTAAACAAATTTGATTCATATTTAAAATTCAAATATTTGTTGATTTTCTTTCATTTTTTTTCCAAATATGGGTAAATTGCTATGAATAAATACTTAATAACAATTATGTAATAAACCCAAGCATATATGAAGTGCAATGTCTCTGACATCCAGTGGGAATATTTTGATGAAATCAAAGCCCAAACATCGGAACAAACATGTCAATAAAAAATTCTCTGTCGGCAATTTCCATTTTACGTTTTGGTAATAGCTCGAGCTTCTTTTAGTTCACAATTATGTTTTCATGTAGCCATGTTCGCATTATTTTATATTATTCCTAATTTGTACAGTTAAATACTAAATTTCAAACAAGCGGCCATTTTTGTATTGGATACAATTATGTTATTTTATTCATACCCATATTGATTTTTCAGGAAGAGGTGAGGCCTGCCAAAAAGTCAGCAAAGGTGGCCAAGGAATTTCGCAAGAAAGAATCTACCAACATACTGGCAAAACTGAAGAAGCAGCGCCAAACTGCAAAAGATAACGCGAAGGTAACCCATACTTCTAGTAATTTATCAGTATACGGTATGCATAATTGCAACATTATTGAAATATAAGCATACATTAATACTTTAATACCAGTAGTTACTTTATCAATACAGTTCTTTCTGTATTTTACATATTTTCAGACTGAAATGGTTTCTGA
This sequence comes from Hanleya hanleyi, assembly GCA_036873755.1. Lineage (NCBI taxonomy): Eukaryota > Metazoa > Mollusca > Polyplacophora > Lepidopleurida > Hanleyidae > Hanleya > Hanleya hanleyi. The sequence goes on along the minus strand of JAVTVY010018967.1, from coordinate 66,399 downwards.
TACAATTATCTATAGTAATTGTATTTATTTCCTTTAAAGGAGCCGGCTCATGAACAAGAATCATCACAGGCTCGCAGACTCGCGTCGGATGAAACAAATTGTGCGGTAAGCATCTATCGTTTTATATCGACTGTGAATATATTCAACATCTTTATACAACAGAATATTCAAAAGTATAGCTTTATTATGATTTCGCTGATATTTCTGTTGGGTACCGACATCATTAAAGTTAATATCTGAGTGAATAATCGAATGAAAAGTGTATCAATATTATGTTTAAAAAGGTTATACTTATTAAGTTTAACTCCGCTTTTTGTGATAAGAACAGATTGTAACATTGTTTATTTTTTGTTTCAACAGGGATGCTCAAGGCAGGCAGCAGTGGTGGTTGATCTAGAGGATGAGAATGAACGACTGCGAGCGGAAATCAAAACACTGAGATCAACACTTCTTGCATACAAAGGTATATTAAAAACTATCTTTTAAATCAATTTCTATGCAATCAGTGAAAGTTGCAACAATCTGGGGAGGTAACTCTCAGTAAGTAGATAATCCTTGTAACATAACATTTTTCTCATTTCACTTGAGCAAATTTACAAGCGTAAATACATCCAAGTAGCTGTGTATCCTATATGGCATTTTTCGTCATAATAATTTCAAGAAGAGCCATACTTGACAATAAAATCTCCTCTTTTTCAGAGCTCCCCACGTTAGTTCAGGACTTGAAGCAGTCTATTGAGGCCCTGAAGGAAGGTCGTCAAGCTCCTATGATATCGGTCGTCCCAGTTGCCTCTGTTCTGCGACCACCGACACCGGCTCTCTCAACTGATGAAACATCTGGTGCGTCAATGGTAAGTAATCTTCTTACAATTTCCTGAACGAATGTTTGGCTGCTGATTGCCACCCTTTCTGAATATACTCAACTAATACATCATACAGAGATAGAGAAATAACCTAAAATATGTATCATAGTTAGTCGATCTTAAGCTTCGGTTCTTGGGGCTGGGGATGTGTTTGTCGGATAAATTTAATAGGTATACAATTATTATAGAAACAGGCTAACAAATTGAAGTTGTATCTAGTGTACTCTAGGATTGGATGAATTAATCATCTGGATTTTCTAAACGGATAAGCCCTAATATTCCGCATCATGTCTTAGATTGTTAAAGTATATTTCCATCTCGTTTCAGGAATTGGAGCTGCCGCAAGCACGTGTAGATAGGGGTGTTATTGGGCTGTGCAATAGGGACACACCGCAGAAGTTTGTCAATGACCTCCTGAGTGCCATGTTCTCCCTTGAGTTCATGGCTACTCATTCATTGTCTGGAACCAAGAGCAGTCGGGCAGCAGAGAATGTTAAACCGTCACTGGAAAAAGAAGACCTAAAATTCATTATCGGTGAGTACGAACCAGACAGACATCATCACATAACTATTTTTAAAGAAAACATTTAAAATTGGGCATGATTTATGTAATACATATATATAACTTGAAAGATGAATAATTTTACTAATATAACAACTATGGGTATTAACAACTCAGGAGTCAAACAACTCTCGCTTGTATTGCAATGGTTAGCTTTGTTTAAACTCCTATACTGTGGTGGGTCAGATGTATGACCCTACATATCCAGTTTTTACTTGAGGATTCCTTTAACATTCCGTTCATTCTGTTTTAGGTGAAACACAGAAGGCATTCCCGGGCAGAACAGAAGTGGAAGTAAAGCTTTACATCAGAGTCAAGTTGAACAACTGTGCAAAGATGATGAAGAAGAGGGCAGGGTCGGATTGAACAACATATAAAACATTCAGGCTGCTCTTTGTGTAAATAGTGCTACCGCATGTGAAACTAAAAGTTTCCTTTGATTTTTTGTGCTTAAAATGTGATGTAACTGATGTTCTTGACGTTAATTTTTTATATAATAAAATAATATTAAAGAGAGAATGTTTTCATTTATTTCATGCGTATCGAATTTAATAGTATCATGTTCATGACAACTTGTGCTACTGAAGGTTTATTGCTGTGTGCATATAATCTTCTTTTGTCAAGCTGAATGTTACACATCCAAAATTTATGTATTAACTCGAATTGGCTCTGCAGAACCATTTACCTGGGATCACCTGCTCTCCACGGATTTGCTGCTAGAAAGTCAATAATCCCACTGAATGAATGTGTCTGTTCATTTTGAAAACCCGATATGTAGCCCGCATCAGCCATGTTTTAGGTAATTCAGCTATAGTTCTACACTAGTATGCATGGTGAACTATAATAGTAAACTACTGTATTGGTATAATACTGTACTGTATAATATTATACTTGTACTATAGTATACTATGGTACTGTACTATAGTGTACCATGGTACTGTACTATAGCGTACTATAGTGTACCATGGTGCTGTACTATAGTATACTATGGTAATGTACTATAGTATGCAATGGTACGGTACCATAGCGTACTATAGTGTACCATGGTGCTGTACTATAGTATACTATGGTAATGTACTATAGTATACAATGGTACTGTACTATAGTATACTATGGTACTGCACTATAGTATACTATTGTACTGTACTATAGTATACCATGATGCTGTACTATAGTATTTTATGGTATTGTACTATAGTGTACTATGATACTGTACTATAGTGTACTATAGTGCTGTACTATAATATACTATAGTATACCATGGGGCTGTGCCATAGTATGTTATGGTACTGTACTATAGTATACAATGGTACTGTACTATAGTATACAATGGTATTGTACTATAGTATACTATGGTACTGTACTATAATATACTATGGTACTGTACTATGGTATATTATTAATGTACTGTACTGTGATATATTATGGTATTGTACCATAGTATATTATGGTACTGTGCATAGTATACTATAATATTGTATTATAGTATTCCGCAAAAATCCTATGATATACTATAGTATTTGTACCATAATATACTATAGTACTTTTTTATAAGGGCGGCTAATTACTTGTCCTTCTTAAACTACATAATTAACTTTGCAACTATGTTTACTGCGTCGATAACCGTCCCAGTTTGTGTTTGTCGATAACGTATAATCCCCGGGCGTCTCGCATCCTTGTATGGTTTTCTGTTATTTTGGGTGATTTATCAAGCTGTAAAAATTGATTTCCAGTCATTATACTTTTCATGGAATGGGTGATGGACCGTTCAATTGTTCTCTTATATCAGATTTTCGAGCTAAATTTTTCATCCAGGACCAAATGCTGCTTGACGCTCGTGTCAGGCGTGAAAACCCCAAGTTTAGCAATCATTACTGTGCCGACACTAGGTGCAGAGAGATTATACATGTATTTAAAGATACACAAAAGGTTCCTCACAAACTGTATGGAACGCATCAGAAAGGATGAATCTCTCGAATATGAAAGATAGCCCTCAATCCATCGACCGGGTATGTTAGAAAGGATAAAACTCTGTAGGTTGTCGTGTGATACAATATGTTTATAACGTGTTTATTCAATTTTGACATGTTGACTGGTTCAGCGGCACATAGTGAGACTATCCATGCCTAACGCCAATCAATTTCGAATGAAAGCCGTAAGTATAGTATTGTCTGGCCACGTCAAATAATGAAAAATACTTTCCACGGCCAGATAATCTAATTAACCAAACTTCTTGTCAGGTTCTGACATATTATTCCCTTCAGTTATTGACCAGTATGTAATACGGAAGATTTTTAATTATCCACGGTTATCACATTCAAGTTACAATCAGAAAAGAAAATTGACAACACCGAAGTAACCCTAGCCGGTCTGTGCGATTTGCGATGTACCACAGTCTGAAGAGAGACCATTTCGGCCGACATTTACCTCTTACCCCTTGGGCTATCGGGCTGAAACTTTTCACAATATTTTCAAGATCCAACTATAAGAGCCAGAAATCGAACATGGCCGCTCTGAAAAAGTCACAGTGGAGCCATATTCTAAAACGCTTATTTGGTCCAATTTTCTATGATAATGCTACTTTTGTCGTTATTTCTGAGATACTGAGTGTAGAAAAATGGATAAGGGCGCTTGATGGTCCCCCTCCCCGGGTATGGTAGGATTGAAAATGATGAACAAATAAGTATCTCGCTCACAAGGAGTATTTAAATGACCACTCGGGTTGATATTACAATGAACCTAAGGATAGTCCAAGCTCCTGAGTTCGCATTGATTTAAACATCTAAGTTCAGAACGTTTTACAACATCTTGATGAGAGAGAGAGAGAGAGAGAGAGGGAGAGAGAGAGAGAGAGATTTAAGGTTTAACGTCGCGTTCAGCAATATTTCAGCTATATAGCGACGATCAAATAAAATTCTAAGTATTCAAGTTAATAACTTAGTAGTCCAACACATTAAAACAAACACACATTAAAACTTATACAACAAACCGATTTCTCTCAAATAACCCAAGATACAGTCTTCTTTCACCCGACTAAAAATATCTTCTAAAGTAGCTGCTCGATAACAAGAATCTCTTGCAATCTTAAAATCTATACAGTCCATAAGAATATGTTTCACTGAGATCTTCGTGGCATGGAATACACCTTGGGCCTGGCTCTTTTTTTTAGTAAATGTTCGCGAGTTCGCGATTCTACATCGCCTGATCATGGCTTGATCGAAACGTTTCTGGCTGTTCAGGTGAGTATAGCCTACTGTTTTTTTTTAACTCGTGAAGTTTGTTATTATTCACAGCAGCCCATAAGGAATGAAACAGCTTTCTCACATAAGTAAAGATAGAGGGTCTGAAATCGTTATATAGGATTCCAACAGGATCAACTTCATTATGATGGCTGCCTTAGCCATTTTATCAGCCTCATTAATACCTTTGACGCAAACGTGACTAGGCAACCAGCAAAACACAATATCAATCTGTTGATCAAATCTATAATAATATAACTGTAGAGTATTCAAGATGGCGGGATGAGTTGAAGTTCCACTTTTGTGATATATATATATTCATTAAAATGAACTATCTGCTGACAGCCTGAGGCTGATCGCACAGGGTTCAAACGTTGTCAACAAATCGTTGCAGATGACAAGCCATGGTCCATGACGAGGTGTCATGCTGGATTGACTTGCAAGTGTGACCGACTACCTTATTTTCTGTACACAATCTCACGTAATACTAATTCCTAGAGCTTATTGTGGGAAATAATCCCATGGGTGACGTGGTTTTTTTCGGTTTGTGAAAAGATCGCATTTCATGATCACGAGTATTGAGGCCAGACAAATAAAAAATGCAAAACATTCCAAGATTTGCCTCCCAGATGTCATAGTGACGTCACAACACCAGAAAGCATTTTTCGACTTTATACAAAAAAAATGCACAGTACGTTAGAGAATGAATATTATGGGGAACTAAAATACTTTCCATGTCCTTGGAAGCAGAAAAGCGCAAAAAAATCTCTTTTGGGCTTCCTTTGCACCTAGGTTTAGATTATGAAGATGGGCGCGAAATGACGCCAATACGATCAGCAATTGATATACGTAAAGCTCATTTCCTAATTCGTCTCCATTGCAGATACAAGTTTGCCGATATCTAATTTTTTTCTTAAAAGCCAAGTAGATCAAGCCTTCATATGGACCTTGCGTGAGTTTTGAGGCAGCCCAGTCTAACTGACTACCATTTGCACTACCATCAAAGCTACGGCGGATCTGCAAAAGTTATTTGTTGGCGACTTTTTCGCCGGAAATGGTCAAAAACACACTTTTATAAGGACCCATGTTCGCCATCTTGAATTTACCCATTATTCCTTGCACCTTGGATTATGCAAATAGGCTTAAAATGATCCCAATATAAAAGTGGAAAATTCACGTCTTTCCGAAACTAACTGAATGTTCACCAGACAAAATTTTCAGTCAAATCCTCATGACTTTTTTTTTAATTTAACTAAGATCCTCTTCTCGGAGGGGTATGAATAGAGGCACAAAATGATACCAATATGATAAGGTAGAGGGTCACAGTGTGTCATGTCTTCAATATTTGGAGATAGTGTAGAAGTTTGGTAATGGTCGGTTTTGCAAAATGTCTCGACCCACCCCTCAGCCTCGCGGCCTGGTAGAAATCAGTTTCGCGAAACAAGTTTAGACCGCCTTATGGAAAATTATTTATATTGCAGTAGTAATATCTGAACCAAGGCTGAAATACCCACACCGCGCGAAACGGCTTACAATAGGCCTTTGCTTTTCTCTCTGGAATTTAAAACATACACAATTCATCAAATTGCGTGCTTGTAGCTTGAGTTAGAATGTTTTTCAAATTTGCACAGGTCTACTGTTTTCAAAATGAAATCATTTGCATATAGATTAGTTATTGTAATACAGGACTTTAAACCGACAATCCCACGCAATATAAAACATCTACATTTGAGAAGTTGTCGCCATGCCGAGACACCTGCAGCCCATACAATATATTATACATTCATTTGAGGTCTTCTTCGATCATTTCGGGCAAAAAAAGAAAAGAAAACGTAAACAAAGTCCATTCAATGAAGTATTGTGTTTGATGTTCTTTCCCCAATGATGATGTTATATATTTATATATATATAGTGTACGAATAAGTCGCAGTAAACTCGAGATTAGAATCAATCATCGGAGTTTCTAAACATATAGTGTACTTACATGAAAATTACTCCCAAATGACTTGCTCCAACCACAGAAAGCATGTAGCTTTTACAGATGTGTTATCAAATAAGGGATAAACTATTGTACTCGTATAACCAGGGAATTATGTTTCAAGGATTGGTGAATGTAGATCATTGTGGTTAATTATTCCACTCCAATGAGACGAGCATCTTATCGCAATCTACCCCACCTCCCCAATCTCCGGAACGGCAAAAAAATGAAGCTAACCCTCCGCGACTTTTCAGCTTATCATATTGGGATCATTTTTCAGCCTATGTGCATAACACCCTGAGTAGAGAATCATGGGTAAATTCAAGATGGCGTTCATGTGCGGTACCCGAAAAGTGATGTTTCCGTCATTTTTCTTCGAAATTCCTGCTTTTCTTCGAGAAAAATTGGGCAAAATCTATTTTATTTCATATCAGACTATTATTTACTAATTTATCATGCAGGTTTTTCAAAGAAAACACACTTAGAACTTTGTTTGATCGTCGCTATATAGCTGAAATATTGCTGAATGCGACGTTAAACCTTAATTCTCTCTCTCTCAAAGAAAACACATAAATAAAAAATTTGGAAAATCTGACAGAAAAATCGACAAAAAAATGTTTATTTTGAAAATGACGTCACTGGGACGTCATCAAAGCGGCGATCTTGGATTTTTTTTTTTACATTTTATGGTAGAGCTTGACAAAATGGTATAGTGTGGTAAGTTTCAGCGCCATAGCTCAAGGAGTAACAAACATAATGCCCCCCCCCCCCAGGCCTGGACAGGTCCCAAAGAGCCCAAGCCAGATAGGGTTAACCTATGGTATTTTAATTAAAGTTCAGCGAAGGACCGGGTCCGTTAACATGGAGAATCCTTCCCAGACGAGGTACGGTTGAAGTAAAATGAAACATTACCTACGATACAAATGTCTCGATCAGCAAGAAATGGCAGTTTGTTGGACTCAAAACTCAAAATATTGGGTGCATGACTGGCACGTTTCATAACACATAAGCAAGCTCTTTAGTATCGGTAGCTCTCCAGTAATCCTCGTTTTGGTTAACTTCAAATAAAATAAAAAAATTATGAAATATTGTTTTTTTATATGGTTTTCATTTTCAAAATAGGATAGAATAAGAGTACGATGTGATCGAATGGATAGAGTCGAGAGAAATGAGTTTATTTTTTATCGATGGTCTGCTGGTTCGAAACTCAAAATATTCTTCCTAACCGTTTCAATAATTCAATGCATTTGTCGAATTCGTGTCATGATATCTTTGTGCATATTTGTCTCTAGAATGTTGGGAAATATTTTTTCTTCTAAAGATATAATATTAGGCGAAAATTACGAATTTTTGTAAGATAAATATACTGTCTCGACCACAATGGTTGGTGCATAGCGATGACCCTTATTATATTAGCATTCGCTAGTCATATATAAAAATAATGCCATTATCCAGCCGCACTTGTTGCCTAGTATAGGGTTATTCTACCAAATCGCAACTTGATCAATTACAAAAACTGCAAGCAAGAGCGGCAAGGACAGTTTTAAATATTAAGTTTGATTGCAACATGCATGTTGGAGACATTCTTAAATCTGAAAATGTTATAAATGTTAAATTTTAACTCAGTCGGCAAATTTTAACTACTGTATAAAGTAATAGTTTAGAAGATTTATTCTACATGGGTTCTTGTTTTATTATTTTTAATATTTTATTATGCTTGATTTTCCCTGTTTTAATTTGCTGTTACTCTACTTGTCTCTTAAGACTCCATACATATGTTTTACTTGACCATCTATGTTGTATGTCAGGATCTTCTGGAAGAGCAGAGTGACTTGGTCTGAAGGAGCATTCCTGGTGAAATAGTGGTCAAATAAATAAATAAATAAAATAAATTCACATGATAATAGTATCCGCCCTACACTAATTTGGATTTCGTCTGTCCAAATGAATATAAATTACATCTAAAGGAAGCAGCAAAATCAAACTTGTCCCATCCATTGCTGGCGCGACTATATAAGAAAGGCATTCCACTGGGCTATCTGTACTCCTGTGGGAAAGCTGTTTCAATCTTTATGAGATGTATAGATTTTAAGATTGTAAGAGATTCTTTTTATCGAGCAGTTACTTTAGAAGATCTTTTTAGTCGGGTGAAAGAAGACTGTTGTATCTTAAGTTATTTGTGAGAAATCGGTTTGTTTCATAAGTTGTAATGTGTGTATGTTTTAATGTGTTGGATTACTAAGTTATTAACTTGAATACTTAGAAATTGGTTTGATCGTCGCTATATAGCTGAAATATTGCTGAACGCGACGTTAAACCTGAATTCTCTCTCTCTCTCATTCGTAAACCAGAGAAGCTGGCACTTTGGATGACATTGCTTGAAACAAACAACGCCGATCGGTGTTCCCGGTATGTTAAAAGTATTCCGGGTCCGGGTAGTACGACAACAAGATGACAGTTATTGACCTTGGACGAAGAGGGTCATTCGAAATTGGACATTGTCAGAAGAGCCAGGGCAATGCGTAACACTGATACCAGGAGGTTAACCTTATACAGAACCACTGGTCAGGTGACACATGAGAAAAGTACAGGTCCGCCACGCCGAACGCTGTTGACCGCTTCTGTCTTGCCGGAAACTAGCCTATATTACTATACTATCATTTATTTTTTGAAGTTGGTGCTAACGCTTTTGTATGAAATAGGTCTTTGGATTATGGACGACGAAATTATTTAATGGACGACGGCTAATAATTTCATTTCCGACGATGTAACAAGAATAAACAAGCTAGCCAACCAAAATGCATAAAACACCAAACAAATCTATAGTTGTTTGCAGACGCTGTACCACCAAACGTGTATGATTTATTTTTTGAGGTTGGTGCTAACGCTGTTGTATGAATTAGGTCTTTGGACGCGGAAATTCTTTAATTCTTTAATGAAATTCTAAAATCCTACTCACTCACTCACTCCTCTTGGATTATCTCGACTCTCTGCCCCAGTATTCCTCTTCAAGACCTTATTGACCGCATTGGTTCGTTATTATTCTCAAAAGGTGACTTTGTTATATTTCTGTGACTTTCCATTAAAACACCTAAGATGAGCTCTTGACTTTTTCTGACCCAGATAACTACTCCCTGACCTCCTACAACTACGTCTTCCCCCGACACTTCAAAGATGATGACGCATCATCCAGACTAATTACCGTTCTGGTAAAAGTCTCAGGACATTTGACTCTTGTAGAAGAAGATCGTATCTCCGAGAGTATTTCCAGATTGCCGTCTACCTTTCATTCAGACACCTAACGAAATTAGCTGTCAGGAAACACACTTCCTATGAAATTGAATTTCATTCCAAATGTACAGCCTGTCAATAATAATGTTGGATGGGCAATGTACCTTCTTCATGCCGACAAGAAAACACCACAATGCGGTTTGAATCACAGATTGAGTTCAACTATTTCTTACGCAGAGCTGTTTGCCTTTTTGTAGTCATGCGGATATTGATCGAAATGAGTTCTGATTAAAATTAACCAGAATGCCATATCTACGTGTAACTTTATTCAACCGTGCTATATTTTCACACGAAGCAAAAACCGACCTCTGTCGTTGGAGAAAAGTCGAAATCCAAACCAATATGTTTGATCTAGCCTGATGAACAGTTCCATCTCTTGTGCGAATTTCTTGAACCGGTATAATGCCCTGAAGTTGCTGGCTCTCGTGACAAAACGCATGTGCGTGAACCTGCCCTCCAGTCTCGCGCCTGCCATGAATATGCGGTAATTAGCGGTACATCTGGAATTACGATAGTACCGGTACGTCAAATTCCGTACGTGGTCTATTCAAATGACATGTAAAACTATGCATGCATATACACCCAACTACGAGAATACCAGTTGTATACCTTCACTGTAGGACCATGGGATATCATAGTGGACAGGGGTTTTTTGTGAAACACCATTTCGCATCCAGTCACAGCGAAGAAAATGATGACCCATCACCATATACCGTTGATGAGGCCTAATAATCACTAATAAATGGTGATGACAAAAGGTGATGAGGTCCGTACATCACCATTTTTACATCGACTCATCAAAAAAAACTTGCGATGTACCATGCAGATAGATTCACCCGATAACACCTGTAAATGTCACAAAAGTTAATGTTTGTATTGTTTTCAACGCGAAGAAGTCGATTTTTAAGGGGTATCGAACGCATGTTTCAAAGCAGTATATTGCCGAACAGTAAACTGTAAATTTTTAGATGTTGCTCCACAATAATGGAGACAAGCCATCCCAACGATGACGCTGGGAATTATATTGGGTGATAACGTTGTTTGTCTGGACACCAGACAAAACACTTCGAAGCTTCTCATATTTTCGAATGAAGCAAGCCAAATATTATTTAATGCTGGCGACCCATGCCTTCTCCAGGAAAGCCGTTGCACTCGACTCATTTGTCAACTTTAGCGATTGACCCAAGAGGAACACTTATCTAATCATTATTTCTTCGTCCACACGAACATGAAATATTTTGTTTTTCCTCTGTCTGGAAGAGGCAAATTATGTCGGTATAAGAAAGATTTGTTTCCTTCTACAACGACCACTTTCCGGGTAAAAAGACAAGTCAGCGATGATGGTTCTTGGCGCCGGCAGAGCGCCACATCTGCCACCAGCTAAACGACCACCTCACGGTTTTGACGTTAAAGGAACGTGACTAAATATATCAATCGATAGACGATCTGGTGAGTTAGGCATAAGTTATCCTTGACACCTATATCATACCAGTCGTGTCTGTGTGTATGTCTGGCTGGGTAAATTCCTGTACATGGAGGCGCAAACGATAATACCAAGGACTACCACAACAGCGAATCGTACATGAGCTTTCGTATTCTCAGACATCACAGGGCAGTCATGGCGCAGCTATTCACACGGTCCCTACATACGAACCCGATCTATGCCTATTTAATTCTTTTCTATGTTTTTTTTTTCTTTCAAGGTTTTTTGCTTGATTCAAAAATTTGTTCTGATAACACAAAAATTCACTGTTAATATGATTTGAGACCAAGATAAGAGATCATAACTTCTCGGGGTTGAAGAGAATTCTCCACCTCTATTGGATAATATTTATGTCGGGGTCTAAGGTAATTTTAAAAGAAAAAGAGAATTCTATATTCCGTATGATGCGGTTTTGTCTGGGTATATGTTATTATTTCATCTTAACAGTCAAATCAATAAAAGGCAAAGCACTACCTCGGTAAATCCGTCTCGATGGTATACTCGATGGTACAGGCCAGGATTGATGGGTCTGTAGTATAGATTAGACTTATTGAGAGTCACCCGGGATACGATTAATCTAAAACACGCACCTGTTCTTTTTCTAATGGACTGAAATATCAGCCTGGTCTTCTTCCTCGTGTGTTCCGCTTAACAACAACATAGGAACAATATATACGGTATATTCGATAAGCAAACCTGACAGAATTCATTCATCATCGTGTATTCCGACGTCCCCTATTCCCCAGTCACATCTGTGCAGTAACTCGAAGACACAATTCCCGCATTTCATATGAAGCATTATTGCAATGTCATCCAAGATGGAAATTCTATTTCTGTGACCTGATCACCTTCGTTCTTAGTACACGATTTTCTTGTTGAATTCAGTGCATTTAGGCCTGTCTGACCGAGCGATTTCAGGCCTACTCAGACCTGAGCACCGTCCATTTCAACTCGGGCTATATATATTTCTTCTCTTGGGCTAGCTGAAACTACTGAAACTGGGGAAACCCATTAACCCTACCAGACTTGGGGTTCCAGGTCGGGAGGTATTTTTGCCAGGAAACAGAACAAATTCCTGCACCCTTCTTCCCAACACTGGATAACGAGGTTCGCGTGGTATGATTGTACCATTGAAGACAAAGCTTGTATATGAAAAGGTGGGACACAGCTCTTGTTTATGATATCGATGAGTACAATTTGATAGAGGTCACGCTGTCGACTTTTGAAACAACGAGTTTGGAAGCTTGCGTTTTCATGCAGTGTGAATTATCTTCATTAGTCCTAACTCGTAATACAGTAGTCCTTTTATGCAAATATGTTCAATCACTGCCAAGCTTGTGGTTCATCGTCGTCGGTATATAAACAACCAAATAACGTAGTAATATACGAAAACATGCCGTCCAGTAAAACTGATAATATTTGAACACATTGCTTAACTATAAATCGACGGCCAACTTTCGAGTGGATGGAAATACATATAGTTTCCTATGAGACTATCTGCTGTCTGTTATATTTTATATTACGGTATATTTTTTGATAAGTCTGACCCGTTTACTGACACATAAATTATTGGTAGACATATAACTTAGCCAGAAAAAACCCACATCCACAAATTATGTTCCTTCTATGTTCTTGGCCCATATCTGGGAACAGATTCTTTATAAATGTGCTGTGCAAGTTACTGCTCGGTTGCATTACCGAGTGAAATACGAGTAGCGCATGGAGTCATATCAGCGAAGTCGTATTGGTCCAGTAGAGAGAGAGAGAGAGAGAATTAGGGATTAACGTCGCGTCTAGATGGAATGTATATTGCCCCTGATCCATTCCCCTCCCCCCTCCCCGCATAAACACCGTAATGGTGCTGTTAAATTCGTAGTGGTCCAAGCCATGACGTCCGGTGTGGTAGCTATCGGTAGTACACCTATCTAGCTGTCAATCTGTAAATGATCCTTCTAATTATAGCGTAGATAGAACAAATCTCACAAGTATGGTGGCCAATTCATAAAAATGTTAAGAATCATTCGCATTGCTCATCTATTGGCCACCAATGACACAAAGGTATTCCGTCGATAGAATGCTTTAATGTATGGTTCGAAGCTCGAAAGAGAAATGACACGAATTTTCAGCTAGATCCATGCACTAACATTGTAGTCCTTCCTCGGGATTTCTCAATTTAATTCCCCTGGAAATCACGTTGGTGTACGTGTGACCATTTCCATTTTCCCTAATTCCCAGAAATAAATGATCTCGTGGATTGCATCAACCAATCAGGTGATATCTATCGTCATCTTCCGTCGTTCTGCGGCTCATGTGTACTTGTGTAATATTACCATTCTACAATAACTGGCAAATGTTACGTAATTGTATTTTTTTTTATTAAAGTCAATAAGTGTTTTCAGCCCACCATCACCAGATGGTGGGCTGTTCAAATCACTTTTCGTCCGTGGTCCGTCGTCCGTCCGTCCGTCGTCCGTCGTCAGTCCATCCGTAAACAATTCTTGTTACCGCGATTTCTCAGGAACTACTACATGGATCTTTTTCAAATGTGGTACACAGGTTCCCCTTGGGGTCTAGTTGTGCAAGAAACCTTTTCTGGTCCGATTCGAAAATCCAATATGGCCACCAGGCAGCCATCTTGGATTTCCCCATGAAAGCTTGTTACCGCGATTTCTAAGGAACTACTGCATGGATCTTTTTCAAATTTAGTACACAGGTTCCCCTTGGGGTCTAGTTGTGCAAGACACCTTTCCTGGTCCAATTCGAAAATCCAATATGGCCACCAGGCAGCCATCTTGGATTTCCCCATGAAACCTTGTTACCGCGATTTCTCAGGAACTGCTGCATGGATCTTTTTCAAATTTGGTACACAGGTTCCCCTTGGGGTCTAGTTGTGCAAGAAACCTTTTGTGGTCCGATTCGAAAATCCAATATGGCCACCAGGCAGCCATCTTTGATTTCCCCATGAAACTCGGTTATCGTCATTTCTCAGTACTGCATGGATCTTTCTCAAATTTGGTACACAGGTTCCCCTTGAGGTCTAGTTGTGCAAGAAACCTTTTTTGGTCCGATTCGAAAATCCAATATGGCCACCAGGCAGCCATCTTGGATTTTCCCATGAAACCTTGTTACCGCGATTTCTCAGGAACTACTGCATGGATCTTTTTCAAATTTGGTACACAGGTTCCCCTTGGGGTCTAGTTGTGCAAGAAACCTTTTCTGGTCCGATTCGAAAATCCAATATGGCCACCAGGCAGCCATCTTGGATTTCCCCATGAAACCTTGTTACCGCGATTTCTCAGGAACTACTGCATGGATCTATTCCAAATTTGGTACACAGGTTCCCCTTGAGGTCTAGTTGTGCAAGAAACCTTTTCTGGTGCGATTCGAAAATTCAATATGGCCACCAGGCAGCCATCTTGGATTTCCCGATGAAACCTTGTTATCGCGATTTCTCAAGAACTACTGCATGGATCTTTCTCAAATTTGGTACACAGGTTCGCCTTGGGGTCTAGTTGTGCAGGATACCTTTTCTGGTCTGATTCGAAAATGCAATATGGCCACCAGGCGGCCATCTTGTATTTCCCCCCATGAAACTTTATCACGATTTCTCAGGAACTACTGCATTGATCTTTCTCAATTTTGATGCGCAGGTTCCCCTTGGGGTCTAGTTGTGCAAGATACCGTTTTCGGTCCGAATCGAAAATCCAATATGGCCACAAGGCGGCCATCTTGGATTTCCCCATGAAACTTTGTTATTGCGATTTCTCAGGAACTACTGCATGGATCTTTGTCAAATTTGGTACACAGGTTCCCCTTGTCGCCTAGTTGTGCAGGATACTTTTTCTGGTCTGATTCGAAAATCCAATATGGCCCCCAGGCGCCCATTTTGAATTTCCCCGTGAAACATTGTTATCGTGAATTCTCAGGAAATATTTCATGGATCTTTCTGAAATTTGGTACACAGGTCCCACATGGAGCCTTGTTGTGCAAGATGCCTTTTTTGGTTCGATCGTCTTAGTAACAATGGTCAAAAAGATCCTCTTGTCATTAGCTTACAATTATCGGACAATGGTGGGCGCCAAGATCCTTCAGGATCTCTCGTTTCATATGCAATACAAAGATACAAAAGAAATAAAATTCAGAGTATATATATACTTACCATTTAGCAAAAATGTTTAGGCTGAATACTACTCATCAATGGAGATAACCAATCACTCGCCTGAACTAATTTAAGGTGTCCTATTTTAGGTGTGCTAACCATGTACCCTCCTGAGAATAAATAAGGCGATTTCAATTTTCCCCATTAAGAAGTTTACATCTAGTTGCGCAGTAACCAGCACTGGAAATTTGGATTCTCACAAACTGTGCCACTGGGAATCCAAAGTTCGCAAATTTGGATTCTTTGGATTCTCGTAAACTAAGCCATTGAGAATCCAACTGGATTCTCGCAAAATTTTGCGAAATTCTACCCCTGTCGCTACGCAAAAGAGTTCTTTCATGATCAAAACGCACCTCCCTACGTAAAAGAGTTCATCTATACTTTAGACCATTTTGATTTTTCAGGTATAGAAGTGAAAATAAAATGTCAATAAATTGATAAATAAGAACAGAATAGTTTCATAATAAAGACTTAAAATGTATCACTTGGTTGACTCATTAAAAATAGTTCATGATTTATGAAAAGTTATGAAGAAAATACAATATTTTTTCCATGAATTTCTCAACATTTTATTCTCTCTTCAATAGCTGAAAATGGCCTAGAATGCATCTCAGAGCATCTAGGACCCCTGGACCCCGGCCTAACTGCAAACGCCTCGCTTCGCTCGGCATAGTAGCTGTCTACTTTGTTCATGGTAACCCCCTACTTAAAAAAATAATGAAACCCCTGCATATCTTTGTCAGGGACATGAAAGATGTTTTCTACTCAGCCCATCAACTATAGCTCCAGTTTAGGGACTTACTGAGACTGTGATAGTCTGTGGATGGAAAACTACTTCAAACATAGGCTGGGATTAATGGAGAATAAACTGAACACAAGCTCACAGACTTAACAGCTATTTATGTCCTATCCCACACACTTTGGGAAGATTTAAAGATGACTATGGTCACAATGTCAATGATTACTGAAGCATGTATTGTGGAGACCCCTCCTTTCTCACTGTCTACAAGTTGACAATAGTTGTGTGAACCTCTTTGGTAATGTGATAGGCATACAGTTTTACATTGTGACCCAACTACATGCTTCCACTGATAACCTACAGAGACTCCCCCCGCACACAAAAACCACACACCTCCTGGGAGATCCTTACAAAGTTGGATGTAACCCAACGTACCCATCAGAATAGCCCCTACCCAAAACTTTCTATTGGCTTAAACATGTATTTCTCCAAAAAAAAAATATATATTTCCAATTTTATTTTAAAATCATGGCTATATCCTGTAAATTTGTGTGACCTCAATTTATAATTAAAAAAAAAAAAAAAAAATTCTCAACCCTACTACCAACATTTCTCGGAGAGTGTTGGATTATGCTAAACAAACATGCCTAGTCAAATAAGGAATTTTGTCCCCCTCTATATTCATTACATCAAAAATGCAATCGGATGAAATATATCCTGCATGTATCACTCCAAAAGATCGTATGAAATTATTGCATATTAGAGTGGTGAATGTCCATGTAACATTGGAGCATAGCCGGAATGTGGCACTGCAAATGTCATGCACTTGAGCAATGTGACAATGTGTAGCAAGGGAGAGACATTGTTGATAAATTGCTCCAATATTAATGAAGCCATAATAAATTGTATGTGCGTCATATATGGTGAAAAATATTCACTGAATCATTTGATGAAAATTCCCCCCTTTGACCAGAGATGACAAAATTTTGTTTTCCAATCTGGAATTCATGATCAGGCTTTCCTTACAATGTTGTGCACTTTTATTTGAAAAGTCACTTGAATCAAGATCCTGTTGTGGCCCCCTCATTTTGCCATTCCTATGAACCACTTTAGCTTCATGTGGTAGAGAGCAGAGAATTGTGATAATGTAACACTATTTGACCTGACCTTCTCAACAGGAGCAAGTAGTTGGGGAAGGATTACACAAAATAGTCCTTATCAACTTTTTCATCAGTTTGGGCAGAGACTTTGCTTGGGTTACCTAAAAAAACTCATTAATCCCTGAAACATGTGTAAATTGAGTTCAGATGTAATGTTTTTTCTAATTTCACTAAAGTGGCAGTTTGGATGATTTATTTTGCAGTGTCTGACCTTAGATGGGGCTAAGTCTGGGAAAATGTTTACTTGGAATTAAGTCTTTTTCACCCTATCCCCAAAGTATTATGTTACTGTGAAATATTTTCTTTTCAATAATTTGATTAGATTTCCCTCGCGTTTTATCTTTTCCACCAATCAGTAGATCTGGGAGTATATACAAACACCATGTTTTTTAATGTCGTCTTATGTCATCTGGTCCTCCGGCTGATTTTTCAAAATGCAGTTCAGATTTTTTTTTAGCTAAATTTTCTCCTCTTGAAGGGAACACCACCAATGCTTCTTATAATATGTTAACTATTATGCCAATGAATTGATGTCCTGTCGAGCTTGAGTTCGTTTCTTTACAATATTAGTTTTATTACATCAAAGATAATTGACATTGCAAAGATAATTAACAGAGTACAAAAACATGCAATACACGGGTCAAGCTGCCACAATATGTGTCCCATTAAGCCCAACTCACACTATACGAACATTTTGTTGCATTAGAACAGAACATTTTGTTCGTGGTAACCTCACACTGCAAACATTTTCTCTTCATCACCAGTCGCCGCGATCAAGCAGTGAGGCTGCCGGTCATGTGATGGGAGCCATTTTGTTGTGTCATGTGAGAGCGGCTTTGTCACATTACCGACAGCTGCCAGTTGATTGGATAACTGTTAGTAAATGATCGGACAAATGTTCGCGATCACCACACACTGATGACAAAAACTGTTTTGAGGATGAAAACATGTTCTGAAAATCAAACATGTTTGATTCCACGAAGTTGTCCCTGTTTCTGGGCACCTCACACTGCAGACAAAACATGTTCTGAACAGTGTTTTTGTTCTAATACAACAAAATGTTCGTAGTGTGAGTTGGGCTTTACACTATTAACAAAAAATTATGCTTTTTGCATGATGTGAGCAATGCGAAATTGTCCTGGATTTTATAACACTTTACAGTCAGCAAAACCTGAGCTCAACAACACATTTCGTCAGCTACAGCTAATGCACTTGCTAAATGTGTTTGCTGTAGCGCTAACTAAACATGTTCTTGGCCAACAGGACCATCATCCAAATGCATGGTACGATCATACGCAGACACTTTTGTACATAGCCATGCGATATCTGAGTATATTAGGGCATTTCCCAAATGGTAACATCTGATTGGTCCTGTGAGATCGACATCGGTGCAATCACATTCATAGAACGAAGACACACCTCCAGAAAGTGATGAATTGAAATGAACCCTTTGTAGACTTCGAAGTGCCCCATCACATATTAGAAAACACTATTGTGAACTACTGCTAATTTTATTTCTTCCAAATATAATTTTAGGCCATTTGTAATATCGATCTTCATAAGAAAAACAAACAACTACATGTACATGTATGCATCACTCAGGAGAGCGAGAAATCAAGTAGCTAATTCCATATTAACTTAGGTCTCATCTTGAGCAGTATCCCACAGTCATGCCCCGCCGACTTCCTGGTCAAAAAAAAGTAGCTGATTTTATTGGCTCATTTAAATGGAGTGGTCATGTGACCTAATGCTTTTTGAAGCTGGAATACGGTCATATACATGTACACGGAGAATGAAGTAAATAAGCTGGCGTTTTCTAATGAAATGTGAGGATGCATATAGAATGCGCCAAGTGTTACAAAATCAGGAACAATTTGGGGGTGCTCACACCATGCACAATATTTATTTCTTGCTTACAGTGTAGGCACATGTGTGCTATATGACAGAAGCTGTCCTCCTTTCTGGTTCTCGAGCCTTAGAAATGCAATAATACCACCTAAACATTTTATCAGACCTCTGACCTAATACAGCAGAGAAATATCCTGCTAGTTTATGTAATCATTCAGTGTATCAAATCCGCTTGATATGCGTCACGTGCATATTTTAGACAGTATTATTGAGCTCCTCAAAGAAAATCTATTGTGAAATTATATAATGAAGCTATTGTTCTGCTTCAACAAAACTGATAAAAAAAAGCATGAGAAACAACATACATACCATTGTACAAATTGATTGCTTGTTCATAATGATTGTATGATCTTCACATTTTCTGATGGGATATATATAATGTGCGAGTTGAGTTGACATCACCGACTGACAGCTAGCTTTTGGATCAAATGGATAATTTCTTAATTTGCGCAAGACTTTCTTTTTCTGATTACTCTTGATAATTTTAGTGTTTTGATAATTTAATTAGAGCAAATGTGATTTCCCACAAAGACATTTATAATGAAGTGATCAAAGTTATTGGCACAGAAAGTTGATGAAAAGGGTACAACTATGAGATAAGTGTTTGAGTTTATGTTCCATTCACTTTTGTAAGATTCACCAAAGATCTGCTATTGATCGGCAAAAAACTCTAGAAGCCTGCACTGATGACCATCATGTAGCAAAAGTTGAGTGAATGGATTAAGCACCCTACATTGATGTCTGCTTGCATTATATTGAAACACTGCTTCAGAATTGTGTGATACTGCAACCATATTGTTCTTCTACTGAATGTCTGTTGCAGCTACTTAAGGGCCACTTGTACATTACCCCCCTCCCCCCCCTCTCATATTTACAATACAAATGTCAACTTATCATGTAATGTGTGTGATTGATGAAACCCAAGAAAGAAGAGGAAATACCAGTTGACCACAGACATTACTCATATTAAAGTGAAGATCTAGGTGCAGTACAGTGTGACTGTGTACAGATTTAATCTCTATTCTGTTTGTATCAAAGGGGCCAGTCCTTAATTCTCCAAGTAGGAGGTTATCCACAAGGCAGGGAATAATATATGTGACAAACCCATTCAATCTGTTGGTCCACTGTGTAGACTGTCTGACAAGGAGACCAGTCTATGAGTTCAGAAGCAGATATATCTGCCAGTGAAAGATAATGATCAGGCCACCCATCAAAAAGTTTGTTTCAGGTAACCCTTCAAACCCAAAATAATTGGTTCCTATCCAAAATAATCGATCAATTTGGAGTAGGCTTTACTTTTTTGTTCAGAATTTCCAACTTGCTATAACTCAGACAATTATCCTTATTCTGAGTTTACACAGTAGAGACAATTAAATCCAGTTATAGATGGCTAAAACTAGTACCAAAAAAAAATCCAGTTTTTCCTTTTGCAGAAAAAGCAAAAACTATATATATGTATATAAATTCCAGTCATTCGTGATCACACTCCCACACCATCAGACTCCCGAAACTTAGCTCAGGAATGTGATTCACTTGCACTATTTCTCAAATACGAATGGCTGAAAGTCCCTATCGACCTTTCAATAGAATGCATTACCTGGAGCACAGAAATTATTGTGAGTGTCAATGGAGAAAATTTGAAAATTTACTTTAATACTGTATGGCAGGGTCTTATGATCCAGTATTCAGAGGTGAGCGAGTCATCGAAAATACCCTTGCTTCAAATTTCAAATGTGTATGATTTCTTCACAGAGCTTGCGGTGTTTTTTGTCCTAGGAATGTAGTATGCGTACGGGTGTTTCTTTGCTAAGGTGCTACCATTTAATGGTAAATGCAAGCCCTATTTCCATCAGATTTTTAGCCCACCATCACCAGATGGTGGGCTGTTCAACTCGCTTTTCGTTCGTCGTCCGTCCATCCGTCCGTCAGTCAGTCTGTCCGTAAACAATTCTTGTTATCGCGATTTCTCAGGAACTACTTCATGGATGTTTCTCAAATTTGGTACACAGGTTCCCCTTAGGATCTAGTTGTGCAAGATACCCTTTTTTGTCCGATTCAAAAATCCAGTATGGCCACCAGGCAGCCATCTTGGATTTCCCCATGAAAACTTGTTATCGCGATTTCTCAGGAACTGCTGCATGGATCTTTCTCAAAATTGGTACACAGGTTCCCCTTGGGGTCTAGTTGTGCAAGATAGCTTTTCTGGTCCGATTCGAAAATACAATATGGCCACCAGGCAGCCATCTTGGATTTCCCCATGAAACCTTGTTATCGCGATTTCTCAGGAACTACTGCATGGATCTTTCTCAAATTTGGTACACAGGTTCCCCTTGGGGTCTAGTTGTGCAAGATACCTTTTCTGGTCCGATTCGAAAATCCAATATGGCCACCAGGCAGCCATCTTGGATTTCCCATGAAACCTTGTTATCGCGATTTCTCAGGAACTACTGCATGGATCTTTCTCAAATTTGGTACACAGGTTCCCCTTGGGGTCTAGTTGTGCAGGATACCTTTTCTGGTTCGATTCGAAAATCCAATATGGCCACCAGGCAGCCATCTTGGATTTCTCCATGAAACATTGTTATCGCCATTTCTCAGGAACTACTCCATGGATCGTTCTCAAATTAGGTACACAGGTTCCCCTTGGGGTCTAGTTGTGCAAGATACCTTTTCTGGTCTGATTCAAAAATCCAATATGGCCACCAGGCAGCCATCTTGGATTTCCCCATGAAACTTTGTTATCGTCATTTCTCAGGAAGTACAACATGGATCTTTCTCAAATTTGGTACACAGGTTCCCCTTAGGGTCTAGTTGTGCAAGATACCTTTTTCGGTCCGAATCGAACATCCAAAATGGCCACAAGGCAGCCATCTTCGATTTCCCGTGAAACTTTGTTATCGCGATTTCTCAGGAACTACTGCATGAATCTTTCTCAAATTTGGTACACAGGTTCCCCTTGGCGTCTAGTGTGTCCGATTCGAAAATCCAATATGGCCACCAGGCAGCCATATTGGATTTCCCCATGAAACTTTATTGTCATTTCTCAGGAAGTACTGCATGGATCTTTCTAAAATTTGATACACTGGTTCCCCTTGGGGTCTAGTTGTGCAAGATACCTTTCCTGGTCCGATTTGAAAATCCAGTATGGCCACCATGCAGCCATCTTGGATTTCCCCATGAAACTTTATCGTCATTTCTCAGGAACTACTGCATGGATCTTTGTTAAATTTGGTACACAGATTCTCCTTGTCGTCTAGTTGTGCAAGATAACTTTTCTGGTCCGGTTAGAAAATCCAATATGGCCAACAGGCGGCCATCTTGGATTTTCCCATGCAACATTGTTATCGTGATTTCTCAGGAAGTACTGCATGGATCTGTCTCAAATTGGTACACAGGTTCCCCTTATGGTCTAGTTGTGCAAGACACCTTTTTCGGTCCGAATCGAAAATCTGATATGGCCACAAGGCGGCCATCGCGAAGTTCCCTTTGAAACATTGTTATCGTGAATTCTCAGGAAATATTTCATGGATCTTTCCGAGATTTGGTACACAGGTCCCACAGGAAGCCTAGTAGTGCAAGATACCTTTTTTGGTCCGATGGAAAATCCAAGTTACGCTTCAAATTAATACGGTATTCTCGAGTTGTGACGTTGCATCACAAGAGTCGGCGGATCAAACAGTGGGGCATATTTTATATATTGACTATAGAGAATATCCATACCTTCACCTTCCATATCGAGTTCAAATAATTCGGAATTAAAATGTATTTCTTCAAATATTAAATCAGTTTTCTTTAGTCCATGCAGTAGCAAGTGAACTGCTCCACCCTTTCGTCTGCCGGCGGGTCGGCTACATGAAGGGACGCCACTCTTGTGACTAATCTCCACAACTCGACAACTGTAGACTACTGCATGTTTCGATCCAAGGGAGATAATCAGGATTCAGGCACTTTCGAAGTTTCAACATTACTGCGCGGGCCTGATCCCTTCAGTATTAAGTATTGTACCATCTTACTATTTTCGAGCATGGTATCTTAAAAGAGATATCTCAAACTAGCCCAGTAAACAGAACAGAATTAGCATTCGTTCCTAATTATAAAATCTTAAGTATGTTTCATAGTTCATGCCAAAGTGTCAAATAGATTTGCCTTCACTTCCAGTACCCAACGATGACACGTGCAAAAAAAAGACTACAAAACGAAGACAAAGGATCCTCCGGACATTCACTTTCAGACTAACTTTGCTCATTTCACTTGTACTATAACAACCGACATCAAGTACAGTTTCTAGAAATCTTGAAAAACTCCTGAAACTTAGAAAGATGATATCTTGGTGTTTTCCAGTGTCCCTTTTTCGATCTTTTTTTCGCTCAAATTCGAAATTCTGCAAACGAACTTACAAATCAATCGCTTGTTCTTAGTAACAATGGATAAAAAGATCCTCTTGTCATTAGCTTACAATTATCGGACGATGGTGGGCGCCAAGATCCTTCAGGATCTCTCGTTTTAAAGTGTTATCGAAAGTATTACTCAACCGGTGAAGACATATTATTGATGCTGCTGAGAACCCAAACGTAATATAACGTTCTTTGTCTGGTCAGGAGACCAAACACTTCCAAGTTTGTCATATTTCCGAAAGGAGCAAGCCAGGTATTATTTATTGCTGGCGGATGATGCCTCCGCCAAGAACATATTTGTGCTCGTCTCATTCCTCAAGAGATGCGATCGACCTCAATGGACCTGTAGTCATTATTTCTTCGTCAACACGAATATGAAATATTTTGTTCTCCCTCAGTCTAGAAGAGGCAAATTATGTCGGTCTGAGAAAGATTGATTTCCTTCTACAACGACCACTTTCCGGGCTAAAAAGACAAATTTGTTCTGTTTGCGCGATGATGGGTTTTGGTGCCGGAAGAACGCAACATTTGCCGCCTGCTAAATGACCATGTCACTGTTTTGACTTTACAGAAACGTGGCTCAATATATCAATCGACAATCGATCCGGTGAGTTACGCGTAAATTACTTCTGATACCTACATCGTCGTGTCCGCGTGTCTGTCTGGTTGAGTACTTTCCTATATTTGGATAATTCCGAAATCCCAAGCAATACCACAACAATGCATGGTATATGAACTCTCGCATTCTCGAACATAACAGGTCAGTCATGGAGCCTTTGATCCACACGTTCCTGACATACGAACATGAACAATGAGTATTTAAATCGCTTTAGATTGCGATGCATTCAAGTTTTTGCACACCGTTAAGAAATTTATTCCGAAAACAGAAAACGCCATAGCTAAAAGGATTGACTGGATGCAAGGTAAGAACTCCGGATATCTTGAGGCTCCATATAATCCTTCATTTGTATTGGAGTCCGAGGGTATTGGGTGTCAGAGATAATTTTGAAAAATTATGATACGTATAATACAGTCTCGTCTGGATATATTGCATATTTATCAGCTTCCCGAAGGTCACCTCGTTAGAACGCAAAGCTCAATCTCAGAAAATCCATCTTGTTGGTATGGGCTCTGATAGATAGTACTCTATTATAATTTAGACTTCTCGAGAGTCACCTGCAATAATTAACCTATCATACGAACCTGTTCTTTCTCTAATTATGCCCGATTTCGTGGACTGAAATATTATCCTGATATTCTTACTCTGTGTTCCTCTTCACAGCAGCATTCAAACAATATATACGTTACATTTGGTCACAAGTTACAAATTCTAGTCACAGCTGTGCCCCAACACGAATAAATGCATCAGATCTGTCATTCACTGGAAAGTCGAAATTACAAGCATCTGGTCCGTCAATCATAATTCAGCCGCCGTCCATTAAAGAATATCCGCGTCCATAATCCAAAGACCTATTCCATATAACGGCATTAGCAACAAATTCAAACGGACACTCATAGTATACAGATTACAAGCGTCTGGTCCGTCATTCACAATTCATCCGTCGTCCATTAAAGAATATCCGCGTTCATGATCCAAAGACCTATTCCATACAACAGCATTAGCTCCAAATTCAAAAAAACAATCATAGTATACTAAACGCAGGCTAGTTTCCTGCAAGAGAGAAGCGGTCAACAGTTTTCAAAGATGCCTGCAAGACATCATGATATTCCAAAAATATCAAATCCGTATCGCTGATAGGTATTTTTAATACATATGATATTCATTGTAAAGTCGTCTCATTCACGCTTTGATTGTGGTGATCATATGAGCACCATGAGGATCTTGAAGTACATGGCTTCATACGGCCCCTATCCCCGGATTAAGCGGAATCAGACACAAGTTACGAAACGCCATAGATCTTGCAGGCTCCGCCCGTATTTTGTTATCGTTATTAATATTACTACCTAAATTAACATAACCGAAAGATAAACAGTAAATTGGAGTTACCTGATAGATAGAAGAGGACAACAGTTTTCAATGCTGCCGAGAAGATCAGTTGATATTCTGTTCATCAAATCAGTATCACAATTCACTGTTTGTAAAGAGAACATTGCCGTGTCGTATGCAAAAAGTGATGTCACGATATTGGTGTGACTAAAAAAATAGAACGTTCTAATGGACATATTAATATGCCAGATAAGTATCTCAGTCACGCTATAATCGGCTAGATAAGTATCTCAGTCACGCTATAATCGGCTAGATAAGTATCTCAGTCACGCTTTGATTGCGGATGTTCAAATAAACACTACGGAGATGTATTTCACATACTGTTTATACGGTCCCTAGCCACGGATTAAGCGGAATTAGATACAAATTACAATAATATATTGCGCGAAAGATCTTCAACTCTATGATTATAGTTTGCAATCAACAGATGATATATATATCACCGAATTTAAGAAACTTGGAATGAAGGAATTAAGTTTATAACCTTGCTTTACAAGTTTTTGTAGCAATACCTTGTGACATTGATTGAAATCATCAAGGTTTTGACAAGCGCCCAAAAGGCGAGATATTTGTACTCCATATGCAGGTCCTGTAGGAATATTACTATCCATGAAAGGGTTATTTTAAATGTCAAATTGTATTCGTCTCTCTTGTCGTATAATCGACACTCACACGAAGTCACGACAACTGCGCTTTATAAGACGCAGTTTTACAATCAAACTATAATTTATCAAACCGTCTATGTTTGTTTGCTTGTGTCCACCGTACACCGTGGTTAAATGTCATAGAACTTCATCCTGAGTGTATTGGCGGTCAATGAGGATTACAAGCGTCTAATCCGTCATCCATAATTCAGCCGTCGTCCATTAGAGAATATCCGCGTCCATAATCCAAAGACCTATTCCATATTCCATATAACAGTATTAGCACCAAATTCAAAAAGACAGTCATAGTATACATAAACATAGGCTTGTTTCCTACAAGAGAGAATGAGGATAACATATAACCCAATAAGCACACCTTACGCCAGTTGGTGCCGGATTTGGTTTTCGGCGAAATGCCCTGAAATTTCACGAAGATAGCTATGAGATAGCTATGAGAAGGACAAAGGCGGAAAATGCTATCAAATTACAACACATATAATGGAAGTGGGAAGATGTGCCGACATACTGACAGAGCCCCATGACTCTACAGTATAGTCTTCTGGTTAACCTATTCTAAAGCACATACCAAGAATCTAACGATTCGTTATATGTGTTGTATCTCAGATACGCTTTTATTGTACAAAGGCCGAAAATGCCATTTTATGCCCATTGGGATCCAAAGATGACGTAAACATAAGTGTATATAAATGTTCGCAAATTACGATTCAACTGAAATCGTTTGAGTATAAAATATGTTATCACGTCTAAAACAGCCCTGCCCCACTGTAGTCTACGGATTTTCCCTCATCAAATGACCGCATCTAATTTTAGACAATATGTTCTCCTTCAGTACAATTTGCGAATATATAGTTTACATTTCTACATATTATAGATTAGAATGATAAAAGCCTTTGCTGGTCTGAATGCTTCAGGTGACTCGGAGAAACGGATGAGGGGGCTTGACTGACTGGGAGGAGAGGGGAGAGGCTCGTGTAAAAATCTTAATGTAATGTAGGAAGATATTAATTGTGAAAATGTCTACAAAATGAGAATTGGTATTCAGTATGTTGCTATCGACAGACCTTGTATGCAGATTGCTGAACTTTATCAAACATTATTAACGTTTCAGTAGTCTAGCAATAATTATCCATCAATTATATTCTGGTTCTACATGTACAAATGTATAACATTAGCAAAATAAGAAATAGGACAGTGGAAATTCTGAATTTCTCAAGCTAATAAATCTATCACGAACGCTTACCATCTGCAGTACGCATGCTCCGACTTTACTCGAGTCTCGCTATAATTTAGGAAACCGTCCGTGTTTGTTTGTGGGGTTTTTCTACGTGCAGTCACAGTTTTAGTCGAAATGACATGACAATTCGTCAGGCCAGTGGAGGTAAAGTAAATGAAGAAAAAAATCCTCAAAAGATAAATTTCCGCCTATTAGAGACAGAAATTATCTTGGGTCTGTAAGAGAGAAACTTCAACGCGATGTCTTGTGGTGGGAAGGGGAGGCACCGGAGGAAAGTGACTTGAGACAAAAAGTCAAAAGAGGCATTTAATGCCGACTGTGAGGCAGGAACATGTAATGAGTATACCTGTAATTACAAGCGTCATCATTCAGCCGTCGTCCATTAAAGACTATTCGCGTTCATATTCCAAAAACCTATTCCATTTTCCATATAACAGCATTAGCACCAAATTATATATAACCATAGGCTAGTTTCCTGCAAAAGAGAAGCGGTCAACAGTTTTCAATGATGCCGGGAAGGCATCATGATATTCCAAATATTTCAAATCCGTATCGCTAATTAGTATTCTTAATCCATATGATATTCGTTGTACAGTCATCATCTAGAGAATGATTTATCTCAGTCTCGCTTTGATTGTGACTGTTCAGGTGAGCACCATGAGTATCTTAAAGTACATGGGTTCATATGGCCCCTAGCCCCGGGTTATGCGGAATTAGACACATACGAAACGCAACGCCATAGATTTTGCACGCCACGCTCGTGTTTTGCTATCAGCATGCGATTGTATCGCCAAATTTGAGAAACTTCGAGTGAAGGCGCTTGGGGGTATAGTCCTGTTTCTGTAGTTTCCTTTCAAATTCAGTGAAGGTGGACATATATCCATGTCCGCACTTGTGTAAGAAAATATGTTGTCATTGAAAGATGTCTGAGATAGTTTAGAAAAACTGGTTCCAGAATGTGGGAGTGGGTTATGTCCGCTGGAACCTGAACCCAAAAGTGTTAAACTGAAACGGAATGTTAATATTTTAAAGGTGAGAGGGGTTGAGTATTCGCATTTCCCCATCGTTCATAAGTTGGACATTTGAGAGGAGCTTTATTCAGCTATCTATAATACATACAGAATACATCCAAATTAGATCTGATTAGATTGCGGGTGAAATCATTGATGTGTGATTTGAATGCCAGTAATTTCTTAATTTCTTGGTGGAATTCTTCGATTTGTCGATATTATCATATTCGCGAATATATTCTGATGAGAAAGCGGATATACTGACTTAACGATCGCATTCTCTTCGTTATGGGCGTGATTCCTAACGTGTGAATCTGATAAATGGGTCAAGTTTAATCTGGATGACGTTTTTTTCGCTTGTATCACCTAAGACGGAAATTCTCTTCTCCCTGATCAGGGAGCCTCCTAGTATCTGAATTTCCTTGTTCAATTTATTTTATTACATTCGATTCCTCTCTTCTTACGTCCCAGGTGATCATCCTGCTGTATCCTTACTTGAGTACTTCAATGACCTGAATGGAGGAAATCGAATGACAACGGTGGCAGTATGGCTTCTTGGAGAAACCCATTAAGGCGAATTAAAATTAAGCTTAGAGGAGGGTTATATTATGACCCACAGTTACGGAAAATTAGAAAACAACCTTTCACTCCCCATCCCGGACAAGTTCATCCAAAACTGCACACAGGTATATGTGACATTGCAGTTCTACAAACGGATATCAACGAATAGCGTTTATGTGTCCACCGGTTTGTCGGCCATATTCACAGTACTGATACAACATGAAAACATGAACACATGTTCAGTAAAATATAGGCTTTTGTAATGAAACTGCATCCCAAGCTCCCAACATACAGCGATATCAGACCATCTATCTGCGCTTACGTCAGAAAGCTGTTTCAATCTTTATGGGATACTATGGAAAATAACAAACTTTACGAGTTCAAAAAAACGGTTGGCTATACTCATCTGAACAGTCATAAGCGTTTCGACCAGGCCATGATCAGACGATG
This sequence comes from Hanleya hanleyi, assembly GCA_036873755.1. Lineage (NCBI taxonomy): Eukaryota > Metazoa > Mollusca > Polyplacophora > Lepidopleurida > Hanleyidae > Hanleya > Hanleya hanleyi. The sequence goes on along the minus strand of JAVTVY010018967.1, from coordinate 36,695 downwards.
TAGGATCGGTCACACACGATTAACTCATGAATATTTACTGAAACAGGAGCCGATTCCAAGGTGTACACCTTGCCATGAAGATCTCACGGTGAAACATATTCTCATAGACTGCATAGATTTTAAGATTGTAAGAGATACTTTTTATCGAGCAGCTACGCTGGAAGATCTTTTTAGCAGAGTGAAAGAGGATTGTATTTTAAATTATTTGAGAGAGATTGGCTTGTTGTACAAATTTTAATGTTTGTACATGTTTTAACGCATTAGTTTACCGAGTTTTTGAATTGATTACTTAGAATTTTGTTTGGTCGTCGCTATGTAGCTGAATTATTGCTGAATGCGACATTAAACCTTAATTCTCTGTCTCTCTCCCAAGCTCCCAAATTAAAATTAGACATTAAACCTTAATTCTCTGTCTCTCTCCCAAGCTCCCAAATGGCGTTTGGTGCCCTTGTTCAACAAAGAATAACCTCATTAAACTCTAATTTGCTAGAGCTCTCCGATGAGATATCAATCGCGTCTGTACGCCCTGCGGTTCTGTAATATATTACGATAAAAATATAAGCAAAGAAATTGAATGTTCACCATGTTATATATTATATTTTATAAGATTGTATGCTGGGTGAACATTTTTGACTGAAAACTAAAATCTCACTGAAATCAATGTTATTTCTTATATTCTCACAGAGATACAAAATTTATATAAAATTTTCCTTTGTAAAGATATCAGATATTTTGAAAATGGTCCTTTTTCGGGTAGACTTATTTAGGGGTTTTCCACCTAAAAATTTCCAGCTTCCGTTCAAAATGATCAGCGAGGAATGGAACTAATTGAAGAATGTTACAAAAAACCATTCCCTGTAGAAGGAGATTTGGATACATGAGTATTCCGAATTCAAGACCTTGCTTGGGCAGAATTAAAATATAAGCTAATGTTAGGGTACGGAGATGTAATACCTTGGCCAAATATGATTGAGTATTATATTTCAATAGTCCCATTAACTTGATTGTCTAATCTGGCTCCTCTATCGAAAATTAACACTATTCAAGAATCATTACAATAAGACAAAAATGGCGCTTGATATTCGTAGAATGAAGTAGGAGAGAGAGAGAGAGTGGAGAGAGAGAAAATTAAAGTTTAATGTCGCGTGCAGCAATATAAAGTATTTTTTTCCTACGAAGTAGGCTACAGATTGCAAATTGTCCGGTAATGAGTCAGTGAGTCAGTCAGTCAGTCAGTCCATCCGAATCCTTTCGTCGGCAAAATCAGGAGAACCGTTGACATTAGAACCTTGATTTTTGGCATGAAGGTGCTTTAGGGGACTCTTGCCAACAAGTTCTGAGCTGATTTTTGCTGAAAATCAATGGTGAGTCCGACTTGGGCAGTGCCCATCTTAATATAGGCAGGATTTTAACTGGGGGTGGGGATTTCAAAGAGTTCAGTTCGCGTCGGAGTCCTAATGACTGCCCTACTTCGTAGTGTTTTACATGGGACTCAATATATGCCTTCATGTTGTGGTTCGTTGAAGAATATTAACGCCAGGATACTCCTGAAGGAGAATTTGGAGCACGGACTTAATTATCTCGGGAAACTATTTATGTGTGTGTTCAGGAAACAAGCGCCATATTTCGTAGTTTATGGATATATTAGAGATACCGTTTAACGTGGTATTGTCAAAGTGTATATAACCTAAATACCTACAGCAGACAGTTCTAACAGAGACCGTGGTCTTTCAAATATCATCGGTTGAATTTACAGGAGTGGGAAAATCTAGTTCCTTGTCTGGAGCACCTATAGAATTTGGCGGTGCGTGCAGTTTGTTACCGGATCTTCCATTATCCCGATTGAAACCACGAGGACGCAAAAGATTGATGCTAGGCTAGCACTTAACTGCTGACGTCTGCACTGTCAGTCCTTGTCTATTTGCCCTTTATTGGGGCTGATGGACTGTCTTACTTAAACATTCTCTGGTGATATGCCTACAATAATACAAATTCCATGACATTTTGTACAGTGGAACTTTATTTGATATACCTAGTATACTCTAATTGGGATTTCAGTACACATATATAAAATGCCCGTACCCCAAATTCTCCTTCAGCAATAATGGAATAATTATATCTTGAAGTTATTGTTCTCAATATCTTATCTCAAAATATTGTCTTCCATTGACCGTCAATTGTACAGGCACCAGTTGTCACACATTGGCAACCCAATCAGAGCACCGATTGTCATTTTGTTGTATGAAAAGGATGTGGTTTGCAAATGGTACATGTCTGGTAGTGGTAGAACGCGTACTGCTATGCAAGAAGGTCAAGGGTTCGCCTTTCGCTCAAAAAGAAACTTTGACGTTATGAAGATGATAGTGAATATGCGTACTAAAGTCTGTCCATTTTAATTAGTCGTCTACTTCGAAGTTTGTCAATAATCAATAGTAAACTCTGCATAAATTTTCTTTTTTTTGTAACGTGTATAGCAAACTGAACTCTACACAATGACTACATGTACCATTTCTCCGTGGTATCCATAATATATCCCGCTTGAAATAACTTTGTGCTTCTCACCATATAAAACTCCACTCACTTGTTTCATGTACCGGGACTCAATTACACAGAGAGGCGTCATAATGTATTCATGCTCACTGGTGCAAAGTTCATCGATATCGTATAACCCGCACACACCACTATGACCGTACACGCCATTGTTGACATTTGTGCTGGTGAACAGGAATACATTATGAGCCTCTCTATGTAATTGAGCTCCGGTACATGAAACAACTGTACTGGAGTTCATATTGAGAGAATTACAAAGTTATTTCAATCCTGATATATTATCGATACCACGGAGTTATGGCGGTCATTTAGTATCGTTCAGTTTGTCCTGAAAACTGAAAATGAAAATGAATTATCTGATTTTTGATAAGATCCAAAGTAGACAACTAACTAAACTGGACAGTTAGAAAAAAAATCCGCCAGGGGATCCGTCCACTTTTTTGAGGATATTAAATTTGATAATTTGATCCATTGTTTTTTTCAAAATTGAGATATTTGAAAAAAGAATCCTCGTTATATTTATATTATGTTTGTTGTCCTCGGGTATTGTATCAAATATTTTTTCCTCTAACTAAAATCGGTTGTTGCCATACCATGGTAACATGCAACGAAACTAATTGAAGGTATTAACGAGATTGAACTTGTTACTTAAAATTTCTCTAGGATATTGTTGCTAATTGGAGCGATATGCAAGCGGTAAAAATGATCAAAAATATTTATGTATCCAACTATATTGCCTAAATATACTGTGCCATTGTATTACATCGGCAGGCTCTTTGACAAAGCTTATAGTAAAGCAGAAATGCGCACCAGAGCCATGTGACTGTTGGCGGTTTTCACTTTTTCAAACCAGTTTTCACTTTTTCTTCACGTTTTCTCGTGATCTCAATATATATATTGACAAGGATTGACGAGGATTGTGTGTTACCCATAGGAGCTCTTTTTGACGGTCAGTGATAAATTACTGATATAGCTGTTGCTTCAATACGCTCCTCCTTCCACACGTTATAAGAAGCTCGGCGTCGAGAATCGAAAGTAGTCTTCCAAATGTTGATAAATTTCCATGGACGTGTTTTATTAAAAACGTGATAACAAGGCTGTAACTTACGCGTCTCTTAAACATACAAAAAGTAGAACAATCGGATGAGTTCGTCCGCCTTAATTTCACCATCTGTCTAAGACAAATGAGTTTTAAACATACAGATAGTCCTCCCGACATTCGCATGGCATCTGCTATTTCTCACGGCGAAATGTTTGGTCGATTGTTGCTCATCCGATTCTCTGGAGTTCACGCAATCGGCTCAATTTACCATTTAATCTAAAAGGTCATTTCCCAAGAGTCTAGTAATAAACCTGATTCATTCGAATCACTTTTATTTCCGAGCAGAGGAAAAAAGGAGATATTGGAGTGGTAATTATTCCTCCGTCTATCCAAGTCGACATTACCTCTATACGTTCAAGCTCATCACGTACTGTTAACCTGAATGTACACGTATCTTTTAACGTGTTTTCCATGTCGAAAAAAAAAGAATTTCCGCGTCAATAATCGAAAGAAATGTTTCGTACGCAGTTAGCGGCAGTTTCAAATATGCATATTATGAAAAATAGAAACAAACAGGATGGTTTCCTGCAACAAAGAAGCAGCCATAAGATTTCAATGAGGACACCAAAACATGATGTTCTTTATATAAAGCCCGTATCACTGAACTGTATTCTTTATCCAAAGGAATTTTCAAGTCATTATCAGCAAATGACGTCCAAACGGCCCCTAGCCCCGGAGTTAGAGAAGCTAAGAAATGAAGCGCCTTAGATTCTGCACGCCACGATCGAGTTATATATATATATGCGATATATATCACATAATTTAAGAAACTTAGAGTGTAGGCGTTTGTTGGAAGGGTATTGTCACATTTTGCATAGGATCTTGCGAATTTCTACAAGGCGAGATAGTGTATACGCCGTATGCAGGTCTTTGTGGAATATTGCTATGCAAAATCAGTGGGCAATTGTTCGAGATTGTATGGAGGATACAGAAACTGCGAATAATTAACATGGTAAACTTCACATAGTAATGCCAGTCATAATAACGTGAAAGACATCCGAATGTAAATTCCCCCTTTTTATGTTCAACATAAACTCATTCCCCCCCCCTGTATGTTAGACACTTGTATTGGAAATTGAGAAGATGCAAACGAAGATTTCACGTGAAAAACCGAATAAAATGTTGTATTGATATTCGCTATTTTAACCCTATCTGGACTGGGCTAGTTGGAACCTGTTCAGCCCTGGGGTGTCATTTCGCCCCATCCCACCACCTAAATATCTTTCTTATCCCTTGAGCTACAGGGCTGAAACTTACCACACTACCCCTGAGTCAAGTTCTACCAGAAAGTACAAAAACTCCAAGATGGGCGCTTTGATGACGACACAGTGACATCATTTTCAAAAAGGTCAACAGTTTGGAAGTTGCTGTAGAATGTACTTTACTTTGGTTTCTTCTTTGACATTTGCGGAAAACGGACACTTGATTTGCCCTGATAGCTGGTCTCATAGTCTTGACTGACATACCCCGCGGATGATCCACTTTTCATGTTCAAAATTATTTGAAATTTATTTGTTCCTATATTTGAACGTAGAAATGGGGTTGGTGTAGGCAAGATGGGTAAAGTCGGGTTGATGTCAACACCCCCAAAATACAGGCGTCTAGTCTATCATTCAATATTCAGCCTTCGTTCATTAAAGAATTTCGGTGCCCATATACCCAACTCCTAATCCCTATAACAACACTAGAAGCAATTAAAAAAAAACACTCACACTAAACACACACATATACAGGCTAAGAGTTTTCTATGACGCGGGCAAGACATGATGATGTTCCAAAAATATCAAATCCGTATCGCTGATCAGCATTGTTTATTCATTTGATTTTCGTTGTAAAGGCGTTATCTAGGAAAGGCGTCATCTAGAGAAGGACGCATCTCAGTCGAGCTTTTACTGTACCTGTTCATATACCATAAATATGTAGCGGGGAATGTCCGAGTAATTCTTCATTCCTTAAAAATAATGAAGCCGAAGGGGCCGAGGCCTATTGTTTTTAAGGAATAGAGCGTTACGAGGACATTCCGTTACTTGAAACACACTCACTCACAAACGCCATGGTTTTATCGCCGACACTAGTTTAACTGTCAAAACAGTAAATATGCTGCAAGGCGGGAAGTTGTTGTGACGATAATGTCACGATAATGTGTCATTTAAGACGACGTGAAGTTAACGTTGTAAATTATGAACCCTGAATTAAGCTTGTTGATTCAGCCTGGTGCGCTTGGGCTTACATGCAGGACATTAGTCGATTAGTCATGCCTCTCGACACTTATAAAAACAATCACAGCGTTGATTGGAGCGTTGTTAGTAAGTACTGAACGGATGTGTGAGATTTGTGTCCAGAGTGAGAGAGGCCGAAGTGAATTTTGACACCGGGTGCGAATTTTACTTTCATATCGGTGGTATACAGAAGGACTATGCACACTGTGTTACTAGTCACAGTTGTGATCTCTGAATGTGGCTATTCACAACATTGGACTCACTTGTACAAGTTTATCACCGGGATCCAGGTAAATGATTTACTGTACGCATGCCATCATACTACTAACTGTGTCCGTCTGTATTACTGAAGACTGTCACCCACACTGGGGACTGACTTCGTCGTGACTTTCGTAGTTTGGTTATCTGATTACTGTGGCAGACTGATTACTGTGTGTCGCAGATTGGAAACATACTGTCGCAGATTGAGTAACTGATTCCCTTGCGTCGCAAACTTATTACTGATTAGTATGTCGCAAAGTTACTACTGATTATTCTGTCGCAAAGTGACTACTGACTACTCTGTTACAGATTGAATTACTGATTTCCGTGTGTCGCAAACTGATTCTGTCGCAAACTGATCAAGGTGTCGCGAACTGATGGTGTCGCGTATTGGATAACTATTTCCTGTGTCGCGAACTGCATGTTGTCGCATATTGGATTACAAATAACTGTGTCGCGGAGTGATTGCTGTGTCGCATATTGGATTGCGTTTCACTGTGTCGCGAAATGGAAGTTAATTGGGTTACTATTCGTTGTCGCGAATTGAATACTGTGTGTCGCGAAGTGATAACTGTGTTGTATATCGTAGATTGGATTACTAATTATTGTGATGGGTTACGCTATGGATTACTTCACATTGAAGAGGTCAGGTAAAAGGACTAACTGGGATATATATCTCAACTGGAATATAATATCCCACTTTGGATATTTTTTTATACTTCCATATTTTTGGCTGGCATCTTTTGATATTAATGCACGTTATTGTAATATCACACAGAATAATTTCAGCGGGGGAAAAATCAGCAAAATTATACAATCGCATTGGCAGTTTTGTGAAGTAGATTATATGTTTTTTTGTATTTTAGTTGCCGAAGTTCGTCTTTCCCGTTTAGTAAGAAAATCGGTCAAAATATCCCAATTATGATATATTTCAATATCCAAACCATTTGGGGGCAAGGCTTTGGTGTAAGACCTCCCATTGAAAAGGTAATATCCTGGACAAAAGACTGACAATACAACTTGCAGCAGATCCTTTGTCAATTATATTTCTTGAGTCTTACACCAGATCGTTGCCCCATGTTGGGATATATAGCCCAGTTAGTCCTTTGCTCTGACCTGTTGAACTCGAATCACATGGAGTAACGGTAGAACTATTTCATCTACCATCTTTCATCTATTTCATCAGTGAATTATCTACCGCGAAAAAGCTATTTCGAGTTTATTTTTTTATTATTTCTATGAACGTGTGCGGCACCATGCCGTATTATTTCAGTGAAGGTGACTATAAAATGTTGAAAGACTGCACTACTCTACTTTCGTTTTTTCATGTAACGTTTTGATTTTACTATCGTGGCTACAGAAGTCCTATATGTAAGCTGGTCCACCAAATTGAAGTTTGCTCTTCCGGCCGTGCCAGTTCAGGGTTCTCGTGTGGGCAATTACATTGATGTCGTGTTACATGAGAAAGATGATGGGGGTAATTTAACTGTATTCAGATGTCAATCAGTAATTTAATTGTCGTGGATGTACATTGCATCACAGGATAGAAGTGGTACAAAATGTCATCAGGTTTCAGCCCTTTTAGCAGAACACCGCGGAAGACCCGTTTAAACCCATATACGGTATGGGAGACAACTCCCGTTTGAACTCGCAACTCGTAATAAGTAAATCACTCATCCCATCACTAAAGTGACATGTTTATCTGCCATGTATATAAACGTTTTACAAGCATACTATCATAGAGAAATACGAGTCGTAGAATTCGCTCATGTTACACTAATTCCCTCATAGATTAGTAATCTTATGTCATATGTATGCTTTATCCCAACATCAGTAAATGTACTGGATATTCTATTCCATGTGTTTCTCTTGAAACAGGTATAGGCTCTAGCTACATGTAGGGCAACTCTCGATTTCGTAGAAAGCAATGTTCGAGCAAGTCTCCATTCCTTAAAAATAATGGAGCGTCGGAACAATAGAGTGACGTCACAAGTGCGTTTTAAGACTGAATAACATGGGACTGTGAAACGTCCCAGGACCTACAAAGTAGGGTAGCAATTAGGACTCTTGGAAATCTCCCCCGCCCCAAGTTGAAATCCTGCCTATATTAAGGTGAGCACAGCCCAAGTCAGAATCACCAGTGATTTTGATCAAAAATCACCAGAAAGTTTCATCAAAAGTAGGTCAGGTCGGAACTTGCTGGTAACAGTTCCCTAATGCACCTTCATGCAAAGAATCAAGGTTCTAATATCAACGGTTCTCCTTATTTTTCCGACGAAAGAATGGACTCGCTCACTCACTCACTGACTACCGGACAATTTGCAGATGGTAGCCTACTTCGTAGGAATTTATGTCGCCACTGGCGCCTATACGTTCTTCCATGACCTAAACTGTAATCATCTGGGTCATCTATGCGCGGTAAGACATACCCTGGGGCATGCGTATCCATTTTCAGTCTACTTTCGGCAACCATAAGCGTAAATCCCCTAAAATCAGCACCACGTGATTTCGTCAGCCAATCAGCTAAACTCTACCGACGTAAACCCAAGGTAACGCGCCATTTTCGAGTCATGTGTTGTCCTACTTCTTCAAAATTACAGATCTATAACACATCTTGGATGATTCGGAAGTCTCTAACGTTCTTGATTTTCTTAAAAACAAAAACAAATATATGATTTACTGCACACGCGTTGGCCAGATACAAAATAATTCGACGGCTTAGGCATGCCGCAAATATTGTCGAAAAAATATTTTATCCTAGTAAATAAATGGGCCCTATTCAGCAAAAGTTTGAGTAATCTAATTGTAGCTTGCTTTTCAACAAAAATTAATATGAAGCCTCTAAATTAAAATTCAGGTCAAACTACGCGAGACGGCTAATTACTTGTCCTTCTTAAACTACATAGTTAACTTTGCAACTATGTTTACTGCGTCGATAACCGTCCCTGTTTGTGTTTGTCGATAACGTATAAATCCCCGGGCGTCTCGCATCCTTGTATGGTCTTCTGTTATTTTGTGTGATTTATCAAGCTGTAAAAATTGATTTCCAGTCATTCTACTTTTCATGGAATAATGGCTGATGGACCGTTCAATTGTTCTCTTATATCAGATTTTCGAGCTAAATTTTTCATCCAGGACCAAATGCTGCTTAACGCTCGTGTCAGGCGTGAAAACCCCAAGTTTAACAATCATTACTGTGCCGACACCAGGTGTAAAGAGATTATACGTGTATTTAAAGATACACAAAAGGTTCCTCACAAACTGTATGGAACGCATCAGAAAGGATGAATCTCTCGAATATGCAAGATAGCCCTCAATCCATCGACCGGGAATGTTCGAAAGGATAAAACTCGGTAGGTTTTCGTGTGATACAATATGTTTATAACGTGTTTATTCAATTTTGACATGTTGACTGGTTCAGCTGCACGTAGTGAGACTATCCATGCCTGACGTCAATCAATTTCGAATGAAAGCCGTAAGTATAGTATTGTCTGGTCAGGTTTTGACATATTATTTCCTTCAATTATTGACCAGTATATAATACGGAAGATTTTTAATTATCCACGGCCATCACATTCAAGTTACAATCAGAAAAGAATATTGACAACACCGAAGTAACCCCAATGATCTTCGTTAACCGTAGCCGGTCTGTGCGATTTGCGGTGTACCGCAGTCTGAAGAGAGATCATTTCGGCCGACATTTACCTCTTACCCCTTGGGCTATCGGGCTGAAACTTTTCACAATTTTCAGCTTTTCAAGATCCAGCTATAAGAGCCAAAAATCGAACATGGCCGCTCTGAAAACGTCACAGTGGAGTCATATTCTACAACGCTTATTTGGTCGATTTTTCGGTTGGATTTTTGGAAAATTTTTATTTATGTTATTTTCTCCGGACAAAAATACATAATAGAAATAACCATCTGAAGTGAATTTTGGAGAACACTGATGATAATGCTACTTTTGCCGTTGTTTCTGATATACTGAGTATAGAATAACGGGTAAGGGGGGTTGATGGTCCCCCGTATATGGTAGGATTGAAAATGATGAACAAATAAATATTTCGCTTACAAGGAGTATTTAAATGACCTCTCGAGTTGATATTATAATGAACTTAAGGATAGTCCAAGCTCACGAGTTCGCATTGATTGAAACATCTAGGTCCAGAACGTTTTACCACATCTTGATGAGAGAAAGGCAGAGAGAGAGAGAGAGAGAGAGAATTAAGGTTTAACGCCGCGTTCAGCCATACTTCAGCTATATAGCGATGATCAAACACAATTTTAAGTATTCAAGTTAATAGCTTAGTAATCCAACACATTAAAACAAACACACATTAAAACTTATACAACAAACCGATTTCTCTCAAATAATCCGAGATACAGTCTTCTTTCACCCGACTAAAAAGATCTTCTAAAGTAGCTGCTCGATAACAAAAATCTCTTACAATCTTTTTTTTAGTAAATGTTCGCGAGTTAATCGTGTATATGGCCGATTCTACATCGCCCGATCATGGCTTGATCGAAACGTTTCTGGCTGTTCAGGTGAGTATAGCCTACAGTTTTTTGAACTCGTGAAGTTTGTTATTATTCACAGCAGCCCATAAAGATTGAAACAGCTTTCTCACATAAGTACAGATAGCGGGTCTGAACTCTTTATATAGAATTTCAACAGGATCAATCTCATTATGTAGGGCTGCCTTAGCCATTTTATCCGCCTGAGTAATATCTTTGACGCAAACGTGACTAGGCAACCAGCAAAACTTTATGCCAATCTGTTGATCAAATCTATGGTCATATAACTGTAGAATATTCAAGAAGGCGGGATGAGTTGAAGTCCCCCTTTTGTGATATATATATATATATATATATATCTACGGGGTCGAGTTCGTGTGCACAAACAGCAAATCACGACCGACTCACTTAGGTACATGCATGTATGTAAACACATACATTCATGTGGAAAAGATAAATTCTCTATTTTTCCCTTCTACAAAGTCACAAACTCCACATCTGTTCAAAGGTGGTTAGATATAAAAGAAGACGAATTTATCAAATTTCACAGCCCCACCCTGAATAGATAATTGCATCACCCGCTTGTATTTTTATTATCATGTTTAACTAACTATTATGAAAGGTACCATATGTATATGCATCTTTATTTTTTTAATTGTACATGGAACGAATCATATTTATGACTAATACATGTATACATATACTATGCAAATCATATCTATATTTAATGTATATAAAATGCCAACCTTGTAACATTGTACTAATATTGGTTTGCATGTTACAATGAGATTTATAACCGCTTAATTGACTCACAATATTATGTACCGCCATTTACCTTAAGAGATTATCATAATGCGAGCTAATGACGAAATAAGTTAATCCGTACATGTTCGGACAATTTCTAGTGTTTACTGTATCGAATACGATTGAGCATTATGTCTTTACTTGTTTGTTACTATGGCCATTTTGTTGTTATATAATTATGCTATAAAAAGCCCACTGTAATGAAAATAATATTACTTGCTCTCTGAAGAAGCTGAAGTAAAACAGCAGAAATGCGCATCAGAGCTATGTGACCGTGTTGGCAGTTAATCTTTTTTTCATTTATATTTCTTCTCGTTAGACTCTTTTACCTTTTCACTATATATATATATATATATTCATTAAAATGAACTATTTGCTGAAAGTCTGAGGCTGATTGCACAGGGTTCAAACGTTGTCAACAAATCGTTGCAGATGACAAGCCATGTTCCACGACAAGGTGTCATGCCTTGATTGACTTGCAAGTATGACCAACTACACTATTTTCTGTATAAAATCTCACGTAATAATAATTCCTAGAGCGTATTCGACTTTGTCAAAAGACTGTTCTGCGAATTTTGGACACAAAAAATGTTAGAGAATGAATGTTATGGGGAACTGAAATACTTCCATGTCCTTGGAAACAGAAAAGCGCACAAAAATCCCTTTCGGGCTGCCTTTGCACTTAGGTTGATGCAGATTATATAGATGGGCGCGAAATGACGCCAATACGATCAGCAATTGATACGCGTAAAGCTCATTTCCTAATTGGTTTTAGCCAAGTAGATCATGCCTTTATGTTGATCTTCCGTGAGTTTTGGGGGATAATACAGAGAGCCTAGTCTAATTGACTATCATTCGCACTACCATCAAATTTACGTCGGATCTGCAAAAGTTATTTTTTTGCGACTTTTTCGCCGGAAATGGTAAAAACACGCTCTTATAACGATCCATATCCGCCATCTTGAATTTACCCATTATTCATTGCATCTAGGACTATGCAAATAGGCTTAAAATGATCCCAATATAAAAGAGGAAAAGTCACGTCTTTCCGAAGCTAACTGAATGTTCACCAGACAAATTTTTCTGTCAAATCCTCATGACCTTTTTAATTTAGCCAAGATCCTCTTCTCGGAGGGGTATGAATAGAGGCATAAAATGATACCATTATGATAGGGTAGAGGGTCAGAGAGTGTCAGGTCTTTGGATATTTGGAGATAGTTTAGAAGTTTGGTAAGTACTGGTCGGTTTTGCAAAATGCCTCGACCACCCCTCAGCCTCTCGGCCTGGTAGAAGTCAGTTTCGCGAAACAAGTTTAGACCGCCTTATGGAAAATTGTTTATATTGCAGTAGTAATATCTGAACGAAGGCTGAAATACCCACACCGCGCAAAACGGCTTACATCGCGGCAGCAATACTTAACCGTATAGCAATTCGAACGTTCAATAGGCCTTTGCTTTTCTCTCTGGAATTTAAAACATACACACATTCATCAAATTGCGTCCTTGTAGCTCGAGTTAGAATGTTTTTCAAATTTGCACAGATCTACTGTTTTCAAAATGAAATCATTTGCATATAGATTAGTTATTGTAATACAGGACTTTAAACCGACAATCCCACGCAATATAAAACATCTACATTTGAGAAGTTGTCGCCATGCCGAGACACCTACAGCCCATACAATATATTATACATTAATTCAAGGTCTTCTTCGATCATTTCGAGCAAAAAAAAACGTTTTGTTTGGTCGTCAGCTATATAGCTGAAATATTGCTGAATGCGACATTAAACCTTAATTCTCTCTCTCTCTCTCTTGACTTTTCCTCAATATGTCCCATGACGCGTCTTGAAATGGAATGCCACGTTGAAGAAGACTTTCCGAATTCGTCCTAACGTATGACCCAGATAACCACCCCCTGACCTTCTACAACTACGTCTTCCCCCGACACTTCAAAGATGATGACGCATCATCCAGACTAATTACCGTTCTGGTAAAAGTCTCGGGACATTTGACTCTTGTAGAAGAAGACCGTAGCTGCGTGAGTATTTCCAGATTGCCGACTACCTTTCATACAGACACCTAACGAAATTAGCTGTCAAGAAACACACTTCCTATGAAATTGAATTTCATTCCAAATGTACAACTTGTCAATAATAATGTTGGATGGGCAATGTACGTTCTCCATGCCGACAAAAAAACACCACAATGCGGTTTGAATAACACAGATCGAGTTCAACTATTCCTTACACATAGTTGTTTGCCTTTTTGTAGTCATGTGGATATTGATCGAAATGAGTTATGATTAAAATTAATCAGAATGTCATATCTGCATATAACTGTATTCAGCCATGCTGTATTTTCACACGAAGCAAGAACCGACCTCTGTCGGTGCAGGAAAGTGCGAGTCGAAATCCAAACTAATATGTTTGATCTAGCCTGATGAACAGTTCCATCTCTTATGAGAGAGCCAGCAAATGCGCCATCTCGAGACGCTTACTTGCGCTAAAATGATTCTAACAACGTTTATTGTGCGAATTTCTTGAACTGTCGGACAAAATACCCTGAAGATACTGGCTCTCTTGACAAAACGCATGTGCGTGAACCTGCCCTTCAGTCTCGCGCCTGCCATGAATATGCGGTAATTAGCGGTACATCTGGAATTACGATGTGGCTCATAGGATAGTACGTCAAATTCTGCACGTGGTCTATTCAAATGACATGTAAAACTATGCATACATATACACCCAGCTACGACAATGCCAGAAGTATAGCTTGACTGTAAAATCATGGGATATCATAGTGGACAGTTTTTTTTGTGAGACACCATTTCGCATCCAGTCACAGCGAGGAAATTGATGATGGCCCATCACCATTTATTATTGTTGATGCCTAATAATCGACAATAAATGGTAATGACAAAGGGTGATGAGGTCAGTACATCAGCATTTCGTGATCGACTAATCAAAAGAAACTTGCGATGTATCATGCAGGTAGATTTCCGGTAATCACCGTTTTTTGGTGATAAGCCAATAAAAGATGGTGATGGAATATGGCAATGGCTATAACACATCTTTTATTGGTGTTACTCATCACCAGTTTTGCGTTCTTGGTATTCCAGATATGGTTTGTCCCAGGCTGTCTGCTGTGTGGTATCCAAGAATAGTCCAGATTCGTATATCGCTATAGTCAAGTGTAATCAAGATTTGCTCCCCATTTTCTCGTTAATTCAAACGTGATCCGGATTTGGTTCGCAACAGACAAATATGTAGTCAAATATCTGAATTCCCATTCTTAACAAGTAAGAACGAGCTTATTCGTTAAAGCCATCATTAATACTAAGGGAGCATGTCAACATTTTGATCGTTCTATTTTGTATTTTGACGTGAAAAAAAGACAGTATACGCTGTCCAAATCGCTGTGCGTAAGAACGCGCCCTCGCCCACAAAGGACCGGTCCCAATATGGAGCGGTCCTGCAGTATGGACCGTTCTGCAGTGCGGACCGTGGACGTGGTCATTTTGGATTCTGGTTTAATTTGCACAAGACCTTACCCTTTTCCTCTTAGACATTAAATTTTCAGGAGGTTTAATATCCACTGTAGAGTGACTTTAACGCGCTTGAGATACTAAGACTATGTCCGAAAACCCTCCGTATTCTCGGGTCTGAATGTGAGGTGCCGAGGCGTGCTTTCCTGTAGAGTCATGTTCGCTTTTTAGTCGCCAAACGTCGTCAATTTTCACAACCTCTTGCATATCGCTCCAATATTTAGTTGAAACCTATATTCAATACGCACAGTGTGAGGAAATCTTTGAGCATGCCCAGCTGTGGTCTATCTTCATGGGTTCGAAGAGGCACACGGGGATACGCATTCATCCTGATCGAAATGAGATTTGATATATCAGATTACATAAAATTACAAGCGGGATTAAAAACATATGCAAACATATATTTCAGCTGATAGATAGGCTTCTGAAGTTGTGATGGACAGATCCGAAATCCCATCACCGACGATATATACGCAGCTATGAGAATTGACGCGCGTCTAGCGAAATTTGAAGTGGATTGTGGAAGAAGTCGGACCGGTCTGCATTGGTCGGGGATAATTTTATTTGGACCGCGGTCGAAAACAAGTTTTTGAGCGGTCCAAAAGACCTGGCCAGTGTGTACGCGCCGATGGGAAAATCTGGCCTCAGCACGTCACAATCGGATCGGTCATACGTGAACTTTAGACCGCGTTCCACAGTTCCAATTTTGACATGCCCTAACTCGTATTTGTATGTCCAGTTTTAGAAGAGCTCAATTTTGTTAAAGAATTATCTTGTTTGGTTATTGGACTCCCCTTTGTGCAGTATATGCATTGAGGCAATCCACTATGTTTCCAATATCACAAGAAGACGCATACATGTACAGGTATGCATGTGGCTGGGTTAAATATGAGGCATATTATTTACGGAAGACAAAAGATATCTCGGTCTGTAATCGTACCGTTTGATTTATTGTTCGATCCGATCCTTTCGAGCGGACGAAAGGAGCTTGTCTCGTTTGAAATGTATTCCGCAAACATAACAGATAAGAGGCCTCTGGGTTTTCACGTGTTATTTAGCTCGTACTTCAAAAGGAACTATTTTAGGAGGCTATAATGTGATTTGTGAGTAGCTATAGGCAACATCTTTCTTTGATGTCCTCTAAAATGGCTAATGGATGAAGATGGAGTTTTTACCGATAGCACTTTTCAACGATTTGTCTCTTTGGGGACGTCCCTATACTGTAAAAGACCGTATCAAATATTCAGAGCAAGATCTCTTTTGTTCTTTCCGTTAATGAAGCCATATACGTTTCATTTTAATATAAACCAGTCGCCCGGTATTCCTAGGAAACCTGAGTTGACAATTATATGTCTTTTCTATCGACGTTATATAAAAAAAAATTGAAAATCTCTTCAGCAAAATATTGCTCACCGTGATTTGGGATGTATCACGGCTCAATATGGCGTTGACACTCTCGAGAAACATTGTGAGCTGAAAGTTGAAATGAAGGCGATGGGTGCGTGTGATCGGTGCGTTCGTTTTGGCGTAGAGCGATTGTCTTTCAAGAAAATAGCTCATCATCGTATGCAAATATTCAGGTGAATACATTCGTAAAGATTTACCTAGGTGAATACAGAGGTGTTTATCTGATTCTGATTTTCGCGATTCTGTATGACAAGAAAATCGTCTCAGATGCAAAATCAAATTCAACAAGCCAGTTCTTCAATCTTAATTTTGACGAAGGCCAAGCAAGTCTTCCGTCCTATTTTTAGTCATGGTTTAGCGTATATCTCTTAAAATAGTTTTTTTAGGGGGAATCACCACAATACACTTTTCGAGGTTTCGTGGCCAGAAAAAGAAAAGGCCTTTATATTCCTATATCATGACGACCGAGAAACTGGAATAATGTTTTGCAGCCATGTTTTATTGATTGTCACTCTGGGAATATTGCAGTATAAAATTGCTTTTTGTTACCTCGAGTAAGCGAGAAGAATAAACTTCTTTTACGATGTTAAAACATTAATTGTGAATCAGCATCAGTATCAAATTGAATCAGCATCCGCTCAATCTTGAGTTTACCAAAGCTTTCATTAATCTGTTGTTAATTATGCATGTTTAAAGCTGATACAGACATCGGCATCGCATGGATAACACGGGTATAAAAGATATATAACAACGGTATATACAGCTGTCTTCGACAACAGAAGTGTGTTTTACGTTATTTTTGCTTGATGAAGAGATATTGTAAGAAGTTCAGATGCCTTTTCTATTACCCGACTTTGATATGTCTGATTAGGAAAAAGCTGAAAGCCACATCGCAAAGAAAACATGCAAAGGTTATATTACCTTGAGATGTCCAATACTTCCAAGTCAGAAGTATTTATTTGCTAGTGACGAAAACCAGACACGCCATCGTATCTTTCGTTGGAAATATGTAATTCTATTTCACTCAACTGTACGATGAAAATATCTCCATATTAACTGAATGCAAACTAAAAAGCTACAACAAAGCTCTTTTCAATACTATTTATCGTATATGTTCAATTGAATTAGCGGTCGCTTAGCTTTGCTCTGTCCATGGCATGGTAGAAACTCAGATATAGTGGAAACTGGGTTTCTAGTGGCAGAATCCCAGCTTCCAGTTTCTCCAAGGCTGATGGAATCTTACCTATAGATCTTCGATACTACCAGGAATACTGAGAAATTACACATGTGAGCTTAATTATTTGTAGGATACCCTTTTCCCACCAATATAATATGAACAATTCTTATACCTCATGTAAATTCGTAATGTTTTCATTGGTTGACAGCCTGTCACGTGTCATTCTACAAAGCGTGATGTTCAGTGATGATGCAGTCATATCTAACCTTACTGTTGAATAAATGCCATGTACCACGGCAGAGCGTTGAACATGACAATTGTTCCACGGCGATATCTGCCGGACCAAGAGTTGCCTCCCATAGTGCGCGCGCCAACATACTCAACGAAACGAAGATTGATGTGTATTTACGTCGGCCTGAAGTGTATACGTCATCCCATTGGTGATAGAAATTAGTGAATGTGATTTGGTAATTGACTGAAATAAATTTGGCATCTTTTGAAAAGGTACGTAAGATCACCGAGAACGTAACTCTTCCAAATTATGCGATTGAATCGACAAACAAGCCGAGGTCGAACAGTCGATCTTGACATGGCGTTTTGAAATCAACAATAGTCACGCAGTGTTGAACACGATTATAAGCCAAGTGCATCAGAATCGAGGGAAATGAGTACCAGTAGCTATGAATCTTAGCTATTGCAGGGTTTTACGTATCGTATCGTATAATAAAACAACTATTGTATGTTATAGAGTGGGACATCATGATTTGCCAGCTCTCGACAAGTGATGTACAACTGGCGCTGCGCACACGTTGTACATCATTTGTCGAGAGCTGACAAATCGTGATGTCCCACTATATACCATGCAATAATTCTATATTATTATTTTTTGCGCATTAAGGTTTGATCAAAATAATTTATATTCGATATGCCGGTAATTCAAACTAAATTCGAAGAATATGATATTTGTCATATTTTATTTGTAAATTACTGATACTATTCATGTGCCGAGGAAGCTTTCATGTCTGATATATTAGTTTCAGTTATAAAGTTCTATTCGCATGGTGAAAAATTGCCAGTTATATTTAGTTGCAATTGTACTTTGGATGACCGAACATCGCTCGTGTACTGTAGAGAGAGAGAGAGCGAGAGAGAAACAAAGCTTAAGGTCGCATTCAGCAATATTTCAGCTATATAGCGACGATCAAACAAAATTCCAAGTATTCAAGTTAGTAACATTATAGTAATCCATGGCCAACACATTAAAATATACACACATTCAAACTTATGCAACAAACCGATTTCTCTCAAATAACCCAAGATGCAGTCTTCTTTCACCCGACTAAAAAGATCTTCTAAAGTAGCTGCTCGATAAAAAGAATCTCTTACAATCTTAGAATCTATACAGTCGATAAGAATATTGTTCACTATGACATCTTCGTGGCATGGAATACACCTTGGGACTGGCTCTTTTTTAGTAAAAAGTTTATTATTCACAGCATCCCATAAAGTTTGAAACAGCTTATCGAATATTCAGCTCGACGGTTGACATGGCTCACAGAAATTCAACATAGAACGCAGAACACCAGGAACAGGAGAAACAAGCACAAAATAAGGCGCGTATAAACCAAACTTCGAGTTTGATACGGTAGACCGAGAGTATTTATTTTGTAGTTCGCCTTTATAGCACCATGGTTGTATTCGCCAGACTATTCAAAGAAAAAATACTGACAGTATTTATCGTATTTGACTTGGGGACTCAATATAGCCTCAAAGTTGTGGCTCGTTGGTGACAGGTCAGATAAAAAGAATATTTGCTACGACGACAGCCATCACTATGTAGAGCCCAGTTCTTTGATATGGTTCGAAACTATAGTTAGAGATTCTCGAATGTGAAGTGCCACGAATGCCTTCCCTTGCGTTGTTATCATTCCTTCGAGCGTTATCAATTTGAGTATCTTGAGAACCACGCTGGCGTCAATCTGGACCTCTCAAGGGAATAACTTATTGTGTAACCATCTTCGTCATCTACACACACGAGACAAATTTTGGCAGTAAACATACTCAGCTTCAATTTTCTTTGTGGTGGATATTTTCTGAATCTCCATTAATAAACTTCTCGTAATTTGCGTCAACCAATCAGATGATACTTACGGTCATCAGCCGCCACTTTGCGAGTCCTGTGATGCCAAATACTTGTTTAACTTTACCATCCGATAACATCTGTAAATGTTACAAAAGTTAATGTTTGTATTGTCTTCAACGCGAAGAAGTCGATTTTTAAGGGGTATCCAACGCATGTTTCAAAGCAGTATATTGCCGGACAGTATACTGTAAATTTTTGGATGTTGCTCCACAATAATGGAGACAAGCCATCTCAACGATGACGCTGGGAATTATATTGGGTGATAACGTTGTTTGTCTTGACACCAGACAAAACACTTCGAAGCTTCTCATATTTTCGATTGAAGCAAGCCAAATATTATTTAATGCTGACCATGCCTTCTCCAGGAAAGCCTTTGCACTCGACTCATTTGTCAAGTTTAGCGATTGACCCAAGAGGAACACTTATCTAATCATTATTTCTTCGTCCACACGAACATGAAATATTTTGTTTTTCCTCTGTCTGGAGTTGCAAATTATGTCGATATAAGAAAGATTTGTTTCCTTCTACAACGACCACTTTCCGGGTAAAAAGACAAGTCAGCGATGATGGTTCTTGGCGCCGGAAGAGCGCCACATTTGCCACCAGCTAAACGACCACCTCACGGTTTTGACGTTAAAGGAACGTGACTAAATATATCAATCGATAGACGATCCGGTGAGTTAGGCGTAAATTATTCTTGACACCTATATCATACCAGTCGTGTCTGCGTGTATGTCTGGCTGGGTAAATTCCTGTATATGAAGGCGCAAACGGTAATATCAAGGACGACCACAACAGCGAATCGTACATGAGCTTTCGTATTCTCAGACATCACAGGGCAGTCATGGCGCAGCGATTCACACGGTCCCTACATACGAATCAGAACTATACGTATTTTTATTTTCTATGGTTTTAGAAGGCGATACTTTCAAGGGTTTTTGGTTGATTCAGAAATTTGTTCTGATAACAGAAAACTTCACTGTTAATAGGATTTGAGTCCAAGATAAGAGAGTTTTCGGAGTTGAAGAGAATTCTCCACCTCTATTGGATAATATTTATGTCGGGGTCTGAGGTATTTTGTATGATGCGGTTTTGTCTGGATATATGTTATTATTTCATCTCAACAGTCAAATCGATAAAAGGCAAAGCACTACCTCGGTAAATCCGTCTCGATGGTATACAGGCCTGGATTGATAGGTCTGTAGTATAAATTAGACTTATCGAGAGTCACCCGGGATACGATTAATCTAAAACACGCACCTGTTCTTTTTCTAATGGACTGAAATATCAGCCTGGTCTTCTTCCTCGTGTGTTCCGCTTAACAACAACATAGGAACAATATATACGGTATATTCGATAAGCAAACCTGACAGAATACATTCATCATCGTGTATTCCGACGTCCCCTATTCCCCAGTCACATCTGTGCAGTAACTCGAAGACACAATTCCCGCATTTCATATGAAGCATTATTGCAATGTCATCCAAGATGGAAATTCTATTTCTGTGACCTGATCACCCTCGTTCTTAGTACACGATTTTCTTGTTGAATTCATTGCATTTAAGCCTGTCTGACCGAGCGATTTCAGGCCTACTCAGACCTGAGCACCGTCCATTTCAACTCAGGCTATATATATTTCTTCTTTTGGGCTAGCTGAAACTACTGAAACTACCAGACTTGGGGTTCCCGGTCGTGAAGTAATTTTTCCAGGAAACAGGACAAATTCCTGTACCCTACTCCCCAAAACTGGATAACGAGGTTCGCTAGTTATAATTGTACCATTGAAGACAAAGCTTATATATGAACAGGTGGGACACAGATCTTGTTTAAGATATCGATGAGTACAATTTGATAGCGGTCACGCTGTCGACTTGTGAAACAACGAGTTTACATACTATCAATAAGGCTTTCTCGTGACTGCCCAATATAATTTGTTCAATTTGAATTTCCACTGAAACTACCAGTTCTGTTTTGCCGTATCATAGGCTGAAAACCATCACTCGATTTGCGTATCAATGCTTCAAAGCCTACCAAGTTGTTGTTTGGAAATGTCCGTCTCCCGTTTCAATAATAAGACAAGAATGGAACAAATTGAAATATTTTGTAACAACTGGAACGTTACGGTTTTCAAGCCAATTTCCAATACACTTCTGGAAATGGAAGCTTGCGTTTTCATGCAGTGTGAATTATCTTCATTAGTCCTAACTCGTAATACAGTAGTCCTTTTATGCAAATATGTTCAATCACTGCCAAGCTTGCGGTTCATCGTCGTCGGTATATAAACAACCAAATAACGTAGTAATATACGAAAACATGCCGTCCAGTAAAACTGATAATATTTGAACACATTGCTTAACTATAAATCGACGGCCAACTTTCGACTGGATGGAAATACATATAGTTTACTATGAGACTTTCTGCTGTCTGTTATATTTTATATTACGGTATATTTTTTGATAAGTCTGACTCGTTTACTGACACATAAATTATTGGTAGACATATAACTTAGCCAGAAAAAACCCACATCCACAAATTATGTTGCTTTTATGTTCTTGGCCCATATCTGGGAACAGATTCTTTATAAATGTACTGTGCAAGTTACTGCTCGGTTGCATTACCGAGTGAAATACGAGTAGCGCATGGGGTCATATCAGCGAAGTCGTATTGGTCCAGTAGAGAGAGAGAGAGAGCGAGAATTAGGGATTAACGTCGCGTCTAGATGGAATGTATATTGCCCCTGATCCATTCCCCTCACCCCTCCCCGCATAAACACCGTAATGGTGCTGTTAAATTCGTAGTGGTCCAAGCCATGACGTCCGGTGTGGTAGCTATTTGTAGTACACCTATCTAGCTGTCAATCTGTAAATGATCCTTCTAATTATGGTATGGTGGCCAATTCATAAAAATGTTAAGAATCATTCGCATTGCTCATCTATTGGCCACCAATGACACAAAGGTATTCCGTCGATAGAATGCTTTAATGTATGGTTCGAAGCTCGAAAGAGAAATGACACGAATTTTCAGCTAGATCCATGCACTAACATTGTAGTCCTTCCTCGGGATTTCTCAATTTAATTCCCCTGGAAATCACGTTGGTGTACGTGTGACCATTTCCATTTTCCCTAATTCCCAGAAATAAACGATCTCGTGGATTGCATCAACCAATCAGGTGATATCTATCGTCATCTTCCGTCGTTCTGCGGCTCATGTGTACTTGTGTAATATTACCATTCTACAATAACTGGCAAATGTTACGTAATTGTATTTTTTATTATTAAAGTCAATAAGTGTTTTCAGCCCACCATCACCAGAAACCTTTCCTGGTCCAATTCGAAAATCCAATATGGCCACCAGGCAGCCATATTGGATTTCCCCATGAAACCTTGTTACCGCGATTTCTCAGGAACTGCTGCATGGATCTTTTTCAAATTTGGTACACAGGTTCCCCTTGGGGTCTAGTTGTGCAAGAAACCTTTTGTGGTCCGATTCGAAAATCCAATATGGCCACCAGGCAGCCATCTTGGATTTCCCCATGAAACCTTGTTACCGCGATTTCTCAGGAACTACTGCATGGATCTATTCCAAATTTGATACACAGGTTCCCCTTGAGGTCTAGTTGTGCAAGAAACCTTTTCTGGTCCGATTCGAAAATCCAATATGGCCACCAGGCAGCCATCTTGGATTTCCCCATGAAACCTTGTTATCGCGATTTCTCAGGAGCTACTACATGCATCTTTTTCAAATTTGGTACACAGGTTCCCCTTGGGGTCTAGTTGTGCAAGATACCTTTCTTGGTCCAATTCGAAAATCCAATATGGCCACCAGGCAGCCATATTGGATTTCCCCATGAAACCTTGTTACCGCGATTTCTCAGGAACGGCTGCATGGATCTTTTTCAAATTTGGTACACAGGTTCCCCTTGGGGTCTAGTTGTGCAAGAAACCTTTTGTGGTCCGATTCGAAAATCCAATATGGCCACCAGGCAGCCATCTTGGATTTCCCCATGAAACCTTGTTATCGCGATTTCTCAGGAGCTACTACATGCATCTTTTTCAAATTTGGTACACAGGTTCCCCTTGGGGTCTAG
This sequence comes from Hanleya hanleyi, assembly GCA_036873755.1. Classification (NCBI taxonomy): domain Eukaryota; kingdom Metazoa; phylum Mollusca; class Polyplacophora; order Lepidopleurida; family Hanleyidae; genus Hanleya; species Hanleya hanleyi. Next base: position 12,891 of record JAVTVY010018967.1, on the reverse strand, counting down.
TTGTGCAAGATACCTTTTCTGGTCAGATTCGAAAATCCAATATGGCCACCACGTAGCCATCTTTGATTTCCCCATGAAACTCGGTTATCGTCATTTCTCAGTACTGCATGGATCTTTCTCAAATTTGGTACACAGGTTCCCCTTGAGGTCTAGTTGTGCAAGAAACCTTTTTTGGTCCGATTCGAAAATCCAATATGGCCACCAGGCAGCCATCTTGGATTTTCCCATGAAACCTTGTTACCGCGATTTCTCAGGAACTGCTGCATGGATCTTTTTCAAATTTGGTACACAGGTTCCTCTTGGGGTCTAGTTGTGCAAGAAACCTTTTGTGGTCCGATTCGAAAATCCAATATGGCCACCAGGCAGCCATCTTGGATTTCCCCATGAAACCTTGTTACCGCGATTTCTCAGGAACTACTGCATGGATCTATTCCAAATTTGGTACACAGCTTCCCCTTGAGGTCTAGTTGTGCAAGAAACCTTTTTTGGTCCGATTCGAAAATCCAATATGGCCACCAGGCAGCCATCTTGGATTTCCCCATGAAACCTTGTTATCGCGATTTCTCAAGAACTACTGCATGGATCTGTCTCAAATTTGGTACACAGGTTCGCCTTGGGGTCTAGTTGTGCAGGATACCTTTCTGGTCTGATTCGAAAATCCAATATGGCCACCAGGCGGCCATCTTGTATTTCCCCCCATGAAACTTTATCACGATTTCTCAGGAACTACTGCATTGATCTTTCTCAATGTTGATGCACAGGTTCCCCTTGGGGTCTAGTTGTGCAAGATACCGTTTTCGGTCCGAATCGAAAATCCAATATGGCCACAAGGCGGCCATCTTGGATTTCCCCATGAAACCTTGTTATCGTGATTTCTCAGAAACTACTGCGTGGATCTTTCTCAAAGTTGGTACACAGGTTCACCTTGGAGTCTAGTTGTGCAAGATACCTTTTCTGGTCCGAGTCGAAAATCCAATATGGCCACCAGGCAGCCATCTTGGATTTCCCCTTGAAACTTTATCGTCATTTGTCAGGAAGTACTGCATGGATCTTTCTCAACTTAGTTATCGTCATTTCTCAGTACTGCATGACCACGCCTTGTGGCCAATTTAGATTTTCGATTCAGACTGAAAAAGGTGTCTTGCAAAACTAGACCCTAAGGAGAATCTGTGTACCAAATTTGAGAAAGATCCATCCAGTAGTTTATGAGAAATCACGATAACAAGGTTTCATGGGGAAATCCAAGATGGCCGCCTTGTGGCCATATTGGATTTTCGATTCGATTCCTTATGAAACCTTGTTATCGTGATTTCTCAGATACTACTGGATGGATCTTTCTCAAATTTGGTACACAGGTTCGCCTTGGGATCTAGTCGTGTAAGATACCTTTTCTGGCCCGATTCGGACAACCAATATGACCACCAGGCAGCCATCTTGGATTTTCCCATGAACCTTTATCGTCATTTCTCAGGAAGTACTACATGGATATTTCTCAAATTTGGTACACAGGTTCCCCTTGGGATCTAGTTGTGCACGATGCCTTTTCTGGTCCGATTCGAAAAATCCAATATGGTCACCATGCAGCCATCTCGGATTTCCCCTTGAAACTTTATCGTCATTTGTCAGGAAGTACTGCATGGATCTTTCTCAAATTTGGTACACAGGTTCACCGTATGATGTAGTTGTGCAAGATACCTTTTCCGGTTCAAATTGAAAATCCAATATGGCCACCAGGCGGCCATCTGAGATTTCCCCATGAAACTTTATCATGATTTCTCAGGAAGTACTGCCTGGATCTTTCTCAAATTTGGTAGACAGGTTGCCCTTGTGGTCCAGTTGTGCAACATACCTTTTCTGGTCCGATTCCAAAATCCAATATGTCCATCAGGCGGCCATTTTGGATTTCCCCATGAAACTTTGTTATTGCCTTTTCTCAGGAACTACTGCATGGATCTTTGTCAAATTTGGTATACAGGTTCCCCTTGTCGCCTAGTTGTGCAGGATACTTTTTCTGATTCGAAAATCCAATATGGCCCCAGGCGCCCATTTTGAATTTCCCCGTGAAACATTGTTATCGAGAATTCTCAGGAAATATTTCATGGATCTTTCTGAAATTTGGTACACAGGTCCCACATGGGGCCTTGTTGTGCAAGATGCCTTTTTTGGTCCGATCGTCTTAGTAACAATGGTCAAAAAGATCCTCTTGTCATTAGCTTACAATTATCGGACAATGGTGGGCGCCAAGATCCTTCAGGATCTCTCGTTTCTTATGCAATACAAAGATACAAAAGAAATAAAATTCAGAGTATATATATACTTACCACTTAGCAAAAATGTTTAGGCTGAATACTGCTCATCAATGGAGATAACCAATCACTCGCCTGAACTAATTTAAGGTGTCCTATTTTAGGTGTCCTAGCCATGTACCCTCCTGAGAATAAATAAGGCGATTTCAATTTTCCCCATTAAGAAGTTTACATCTAGTTGCGCAGTAACCAGCACTGGAAATTTGGATTCTCACAAACTGTGCCACTGGGAATCCAAAGTTCGCAAATTTGGATTCTTTGGATTCTCGAAACTAAGCCATTGAGAATCCAACTGGATTCTCGCAAAATTTTGCGAAATTCTACCCCTGTCCCTACGCAAAAGAGTTCTTTCATGATCAAAACGCACCTCCCTACGCAAAAGAGTTCATCTATACTTTAGACCATTTTGATTTTTCAGGTATAGAAGTGAAAATAAAATGTCAATAAATTGATAAATTAGAACAGAATAGTTTCATAATAAAGACTTAAAATGTATCACTTGGTTGACTCATTAAAAATAGTTCATGATTTATGAAAAGTTATAAAGAAAATACAATATTTTTTCAATGAATTTCTCAACATTTTATTCTCTCTTCAATAGCTGAAAATGGCCTAAAATGCATCTCAGAGCGTCTAGGACCCCAGAGCTTCCAGGGGCCGCCTCCGCCTAACTGCAAACGCCTCGCTTCGCTCGGCATAGTAGCTGTCTACTTTGTTCATGGTAACCCCCTACTTAAAAAAATAAAGAAACCCCTGCATGTCTTTGTCAGGGACATGAAAGATGTTTTCTACTCATCAACTATAGCGCCAGTTTAGGGACTTACTGAAACTGTGATAGTCTGTGGATGGAAAACTACTTCAAACATAGGCTGGGATTAATGGAGAATAAACTGAATACAAGCTGACAGACTTTATGTCTTTGTCTGACATGTCTTTATGTCCTATCCCACACACTTTGGGAAGATTTAAAGATGACTATGGGCACATTGTCAATGATTGCTGAAGCATGTATTGTGGAGACCCCTCCTTTCTGACTGTCTACAAGTTGACAATAGTTGTGTGAACCTCTTTGTTAATGTGATAGGCATACAGTTTTACATTGTGACCCAACTACATGCTTCCACTGATAACCTACAGAGACTCCCCCCCGCACACAAAAACCACACACCTCCTGGGAGATCCTTAAAAAGTTGGATGTAACCCAACGTACCCATCAGAATAGCCCCTACCCAAACTTTCTATTGGCTTAAACATGTATTTCTCCAAAAAAAATATATATATTTCCAATCTTATTTTAAAATCATGGCTATATCCTGTAAATTTGTGTGACCTCAATTTATAATTAAAAAAAAAAAAAAAAAAAAATTCTCAACCCTGCTACCAATATTTCTCAGAGAGTGTTGGATTATGCTAAACAAACATGCCCAGTCATATAAGGAATTTTGTCCCCCTCTATATTCATTACATCAAAAATGCAATCGGATGAAATATATCCTGCATGTATCACTCCAAAAGATCGTATGAAATTATTGCATATTAGAGTGGTGAATGTCCATGTAACATTGGAGCATAGCCGGAATGTGGCACTGCAAATGTCATGCACTTGAGCAATGTGACAATGTGTAGCAAGGGAGAGACATTGTTGACAAATTGCTCCAATATTAATGAAGCCATAATAAATTGTATGTGCGTCATATATGGTGAAAAATATTCACTGAATGATTTGATGAAAATTCCCCCCTTTGACCAGAGATGACAAAATTTTGTTTTCCAATCTGGAATTCATGATCAGGCTTTCCTTACAATGTTGTGCACTTTTATTTGAAAAGTCACTTGAATCAAGATCCTGTTGTGGCCCCCTCATTTTGCCATTCCTATGAACCACTTTAGCTTCATGTGGTAGAGAGCAGAGAATTGTGATAATGTAACACTATTTGACCTGACCTTCTCAACAGGAGCAAGTAGTTGGGGAAGGATTACACAAAATAGTCCTTATCAACTTTTTCATCAGTTTGGGCAGAGACTTTGCTTGGGTTACCTAAAAAAACTCATTAATCCCTGAAACATGTGTAAATTGAGTTCAGATGTAATGTTTTTTCTAATTTCACTAAAGTGGCAGTTTGGATGATTTATTTTGCAGTGTCTGACCTTAGATGGGGCTAAGTCTGGGAAAATGTTTACTTGGAATTAAGTCTTTTTCACCCTATCCCCAAAGTATTATGTTACTGTGAAATATTTTCTTTTCAATAATTTGATTAGATTTCCCTGGCGTTTTATCTTTCCCACCAATCAGTAGATCTGGGAGTATATACAAACATTTTTTAGCTAAATTTTCTCCTCTTGAAGGGAACACCACCAATGCTTCTTATAATATGTTAACTATTATGCCAATGAATTGATGTCCTGTCGAGCTTGAGTTCGTTTCTTTACTATATTAGTTTTATTACATCAAAGATAATTGACATTGCAAAGATAATTAACAGAGTACAAAAACATGCAATACACAGGTCAAGCTGCCACAATATGTGTCCCATTAAGCCCAACTCACACTATACGAACATTTTGTTGCATTAGAACAGAACAGTTTGTTCGTGGTAACCTCACACTGCAAACATTTTCTCTTCATCACCAGTCGCCGCGATCAAGCAGTGAGGCTGCCGGTCATGTGATGGGAGCCATTTTGTTGTGTCATGTGAGAGCGGCTTTGTCACATTACCTACAGCTGCCAGTTGATTGGATAACTGTTAGTAAATGGTCGGACTAATGTTCGCGATCACCACACACTGATGACAAAAACTGTTTTGAGGATGAAAACATGTTCTGAAAATCAAACATGTTTGATTCCACGAAGTTGTCCCTCGAACAGAATGTTCGAGTTTCTAGGCACCTCACACTGCAGACAAAACATGTTCTGAACAGTGTTTTTGTTCTAATACAACAAAATGTTCGTAGTGTGAGTTGGGCTTTACACTATTAACAAAAAATATGCTTTTTGCCTGATGTGAGAAATGCCAAATTGTCCTGGATTTTATAACACTTTACAGTCAGCAAAACTTGAGCTTAACAACACATTTCGTCAGCTACAGCTAATGCACTTGCTAAATGTGTTTGCTGTAGCGCTAACTAAACATGTTCTTGGCCAACAGGACCATCATCCAAATGCATGGTACGATCATACGCAGACACTTTTGTACATAGCCATGCGGTAACAGGCGATATCTGAGTATATTAGGGCATTTCCCAAATGGTAACATCTGATTGGTCCTGTGAGATCGACATCGGTGCAATCACATTCATAGAACGAAGACACACCTCCAGAAAGTGATGAATTGAAATGAACCCTTTGTAGACTTCGGAGTGCCCCATCACATATTAGAAAACACTATTGTGAACTACTGCTAATTTTATTTCTTCCAAATATAATTTTAGGCCATTTGTAAAATCGATCTTCATAAGAAAAACAAACAACTACATGTACATGTATGCATCACTCAGGAGAGCGAGAAATCAAGTAGCTAATTCCATATTAACTTAGGTCTCATCTTGAGCAGTATCCCACAGTCATGCCCCGCCGACTTCCTGGTCAAAAAAAGTAGCTGATTTTATTGGCTCATTTAAATGGAGTGGTCATGTGACCTAATGCTTTTTGAAGCTGGAATACGGTCATATACATGTACACGGAGAATGAAGTAAATAAGCTGGTGTTTTCTAATGAAATGTGAGGATGCATATAGAATGCGCTAAGTGTTACAAAATCAGGAACAATTTGGGGGTGCTCACACCATGCAAAATATTTATTTCTTGCTTACAGTGTAGGCACATGTGTGCTATATCACAGAAGCTGTCCTCCTTTCTGGTTCTCGAGCCTTAGAAATGCAATAATACCACCTAAACATTTTATCAGACCTCTGACCTAATACAGCAGAGAAATATCCTGCTAGTTTATGTAATCATTCAGTGTATCAAATCCGCTTGATATGCGTCACGTGCATATTTTAGACAGTATTATTGAGCTCCTCAAAGAAAATCTATTGTGAAATTATATAATGAAGCTATTGTTCTGCTTCAACAAAACTGATAAAAAAAAGCATGAGAAACAACATACATACCATTGTACAAATTGATTGCTTGTTCATAATGATTGTATGATCTTCACATCTTCTAATGGGATATATATAATGTGCGAGTTGAGTTGACATCACCGACTGACAGCTAGCTTTTGGATCAAATGGATAATTTCTTAATTTGCGCAAGACTTTCTTTTTCTGATTACTCTTGATAATTTTAGTGTTTTGATAATTTAATTAGAGCAAAGGTGATTTCCCACAAAGACATTTATAATGAAGTGATCAAAGTTATTGGCACAGAAAGTTGATGAAAAGGGTACAACTATGAGGTAAGTGTTTGAGTTTATGTTCCATTCACTTTTGTAAGATTCACCAAAGATCTGCTATTGATCGGCAAAAAACTCTAGAAGCCTGCACTGATGACCATCATGTAGCAAAAGTTGAGTGAATGGATTAAGCACCCTACATTGATGTCTGCTTGCATTATATTGAAACACTGCTTCAGAATTGTGTGATACTGCAACCATATTGTTCTTCTACTGAATGTCTGTTGCAGCTACTTAAGGGCCACTTGTACATTACCCCCCTCCCCCCCCCCTCATATTTACAGTACAAATGTCAACTTATCATGTAATGTGTGTGATTGATGAAACCCAAGAAAGAAGAGGAAATACCAGTTGACCACAGACATTACTCATATTAAAATGAAGATCTAGGCGCAGTACAGTGTGACTGTGTACAGATTTATTCTCTATTCTGTTTGTATCAAAGGGGCCAGTCCTTAATTCTCCAAGTAGGAGGTTATCCACAAGGCAGGGAATAATATATGTGACAAACCCATTCAATCTGTTGGTCCACTGTGTAGTCTGTCTGACAAGGAGACCAGTCTATGAGTTCAGAAGCAGATATATCTGCCAGTGAAAGATAATGATCAGGCCACCCATCAAAAAGTTTGTTTCAGGTAACCCTTCAAACCCAAAATAATTGGTTCCTATCCAAAATAATCGATCAATTTGGAGTAGGCTTTACTTTTTTGTTCAGAATTTCCAACTTGCTATAACTCAGACAATTATCCTTATTCTGAGTTTACACAGTAGAGACAATTAAATCCAGTTATAGATGGCTAAAACTAGTACAAAAAAAAAATCCAGTTTTTCCTTTTGCAGAAAAAGCAAAAACTATATATATGTATATAAATACCAGTCATTCGTGATCACACTCCCACACCATCAGACTCCCGAAACTTAGCTCAGGAATGTGATTCACTTGCACTATTTCTCAAATACGAATGGCTGAAAGTCCCTATCAACCTTTCAATAGAATGCATTACCTGGAGCACAGAAATTATTGTGAGTGTCAAAGGAGAAAATTTGAAAATTTACTTTAATACTGTATGGCAGGGTCTTATGATCCAGTATTCAGAGGTGAGCGAGTCATCGAAAATACCCTTGCTTCAAATTTCAAATGTGTATGATTTCTTCACAGAGCTTGCGGTGTTTTTTGTCCTAGGAATGTAGTATGCGTACGGGTGTTTCTTTGCTAAGGTGCTACCATTTAATGGTAAATGCAAGCCCTATTTCCATCAGATTTTTAGCCCACCATCACCAGATGGTGGGCTGTTCAACTCGCTTTTCGTTCGTCGTCCGTCCATCCGTCCGTCAGTCAGTCTGTCCGTAAACAATTCTTGTTATCGCGATTTCTCAGGAACTACTTCATGGATGTTTCTCAAATTTGGTACACAGGTTCCCCTTAGGATCTAGTTGTGCAAGATACCCTTTTTTGTCCGATTCAAAAATCCAGTATGGCCACCAGGCAGCCACCTTGGATTTCCCCATGAAAACTTGTTATCGCGATTTCTCAGGAACTGCTGCATGGATCTTTCTCAAAATTGGTACACAGGTTCCCCTTGGGGTCTAGTTGTGCAAGATAGCTTTTCTGGTCCGATTCGAAAATACAATATGGCCACCAGGCAGCCATCTTGGATCTCCCCATGAAACCTTGTTATCGTGATTTCTCAGGAACTACTGCATGGATCTTTCTCAAATTTGGTACACAGGTTCTCCTTGGGGTCTAGTTGTGTAAGATACCTTTTCTGGTTCGATTCGAAAATCCAATATGGTCACCAGGCAGCCATCTTGGATTTCCCCATGAAACCTTGTTATCGCGATTTCTCAGGAACTACTGCATGGATCTTTCTCAAATTTGGTACACAGGTTCCCCTTGGGGTCTAGTTGTGCAGGATACCTTTTCTGGTTCGATTCGAAAATCCAATATGGCCACCAGGCAGCCATCTTGGATTTCTCCATGAAACATTGTTATCGCCATTTCTCAGGAACTACTCCATGGATCGTTCTCAAATTAGGTACACAGGTTCCCCTTGGGGTCTAGTTGTGCAAGATACCTTTTCTGGTCTGATTCAAAAATCCAATATGGCCACCAGGCAGCCATCTTGGATTTCCCCATGAAACTTTGTTATCGTCATTTCTCAGGAAGTACAACATGGATCTTTCTCAAATTTGGTACACAGGTTCCCCTTAGGGTCTAGTTGTGCAAGATACCTTTTTCGGTCCGAATCGAACATCCAAAATGGCCACAAGGCAGCCATCTTCGATTTCCCGTGAAACTTTGTTATCGCGATTTCTCAGGAACTACTGCATGAATCTTTCTCAAATTTGGTACACAGGTTCCCCTTGGCGTCTAGTGTGTCCGATTCGAAAATCCAATATGGCCACCAGGCAGCCATATTGGATTTCCCCATGAAACTTTATTGTCATTTCTCAGGAAGTACTGCATGGATCTTTCTAAAATTTGATACACTGGTTCCCCTTGGGGTCTAGTTGTGCAAGATACCTTTCCTGGTCCGATTTGAAAATCCAGTATGGCCACCATGCAGCCATCTTGGATTTCCCCATGAAACTTTATCGTCATTTCTCAGGAACTACTGCATGGATCTTTGTTAAATTTGGTACACAGATTCTCCTTGTCGTCTAGTTGTGCAAGATAACTTTTCTGGTCCGGTTAGAAAATCCAATATGGCCAACAGGCGGCCATCTTGGATTTTCCCATGCAACATTGTTATCGTGATTTCTCAGGAAGTACTGCATGGATCTGTCTCAAATTGGTACACAGGTTCCCCTTATGGTCTAGTTGTGCAAGACACCTTTTTCGGTCCGAATCGAAAATCTGATATGGCCACAAGGCGGCCATCGCGAAGTTCCCTTTGAAACATTGTTATCGTGAATTCTCAGGAAATATTTCATGGATCTTTCCGAGATTTGGTACACAGGTCCCACAGGAAGCCTAGTAGTGCAAGATACCTTTTTTGGTCCGATGGAAAATCCAAGTTACGCTTCAAATTAATACGGTATTCTCGAGTTGTGACGTTGCATCACAAGAGTCGGCGGATCAAACAGTGGGGCATATTTTATATATTGACTATAGAGAATATCCATACCTTCACCTTCCATATCGAGTTCAAATAATTCGGAATTAAAATGTATTTCTTCAAATATTAAATCAGTTTTCTTTAGTCCATGCAGTAGCAAGTGAACTGCTCCACCCTTTCGTCTGCCGGCGGGTCGGCTACATGAAGGGACGCCACTCTTGTGACTAATCTCCACAACTCGACAACTGTAGACTACTGCATGTTTCGATCCAAGGGAGATAATCAGGATTCAGGCACTTTCGAAGTTTCAACATTACTGCGCGGGCCTGATCCCTTCAGTATTAAGTATTGTACCATCTTACTATTTTCGAGCATGGTATCTTAAAAGAGATATCTCAAACTAGCCCAGTAAACAGAACAGAATTAGCATTCGTTCCTAATTATAAAATCTTAAGTATGTTTCATAGTTCATGCCAAAGTGTCAAATAGATTTGCCTTCACTTCCAGTACCCAACGATGACACGTGCAAAAAAAAGACTACAAAACGAAGACAAAGGATCCTCCGGACATTCACTTTCAGACTAACTTTGCTCATTTCACTTGTACTATAACAACCGACATCAAGTACAGTTTCTAGAAATCTTGAAAAACTCCTGAAACTTAGAAAGATGATATCTTGGTGTTTTCCAGTGTCCCTTTTTCGATCTTTTTTTCGCTCAAATTCGAAATTCTGCAAACGAACTTACAAATCAATCGCTTGTTCTTAGTAACAATGGATAAAAAGATCCTCTTGTCATTAGCTTACAATTATCGGACGATGGTGGGCGCCAAGATCCTTCAGGATCTCTCGTTTTAAAGTGTTATCGAAAGTATTACTCAACCGGTGAAGACATATTATTGATGCTGCTGAGAACCCAAACGTAATATAACGTTCTTTGTCTGGTCAGGAGACCAAACACTTCCAAGTTTGTCATATTTCCGAAAGGAGCAAGCCAGGTATTATTTATTGCTGGCGGATGATGCCTCCGCCAAGAACATATTTGTGCTCGTCTCATTCCTCAAGAGATGCGATCGACCTCAATGGACCTGTAGTCATTATTTCTTCGTCAACACGAATATGAAATATTTTGTTCTCCCTCAGTCTAGAAGAGGCAAATTATGTCGGTCTGAGAAAGATTGATTTCCTTCTACAACGACCACTTTCCGGGCTAAAAAGACAAATTTGTTCTGTTTGCGCGATGATGGGTTTTGGTGCCGGAAGAACGCAACATTTGCCGCCTGCTAAATGACCATGTCACTGTTTTGACTTTACAGAAACGTGGCTCAATATATCAATCGACAATCGATCCGGTGAGTTACGCGTAAATTACTTCTGATACCTACATCGTCGTGTCCGCGTGTCTGTCTGGTTGAGTACTTTCCTATATTTGGATAATTCCGAAATCCCAAGCAATACCACAACAATGCATGGTATATGAACTCTCGCATTCTCGAACATAACAGGTCAGTCATGGAGCCTTTGATCCACACGTTCCTGACATACGAACATGAACAATGAGTATTTAAATCGCTTTAGATTGCGATGCATTCAAGTTTTTGCACACCGTTAAGAAATTTATTCCGAAAACAGAAAACGCCATAGCTAAAAGGATTGACTGGATGCAAGGTAAGAACTCCGGATATCTTGAGGCTCCATATAATCCTTCATTTGTATTGGAGTCCGAGGGTATTGGGTGTCAGAGATAATTTTGAAAAATTATGATACGTATAATACAGTCTCGTCTGGATATATTGCATATTTATCAGCTTCCCGAAGGTCACCTCGTTAGAACGCAAAGCTCAATCTCAGAAAATCCATCTTGTTGGTATGGGCTCTGATAGATAGTACTCTATTATAATTTAGACTTCTCGAGAGTCACCTGCAATAATTAACCTATCATACGAACCTGTTCTTTCTCTAATTATGCCCGATTTCGTGGACTGAAATATTATCCTGATATTCTTACTCATGTGTTCCTCTTCACAGCAGCATTCAAACAATATATACGTTACATTTGGTCACAAGTTACAAATTCTAGTCACAGCTGTGCCCCAACACGAATAAATGCATCAGATCTGTCATTCACTGGAAAGTCGAAATTACAAGCATCTGGTCCGTCAATCATAATTCAGCCGCCGTCCATTAAAGAATATGCGCGTCCATAATCCAAAGACCTATTCCATATAACGGCATTAGCAACAAATTCAAACGGACACTCATAGTATACAGATTACAAGCGTCTGGTCCGTCATTCACAATTCATCCGTCGTCCATTAAAGAATATCCGCGTTCATGATCCAAAGACCTATTCCATACAACAGCATTAGCTCCAAATTCAAAAAAACAATCATAGTATACTAAACGCAGGCTAGTTTCCTGCAAGAGAGAAGCGGTCAACAGTTTTCAAAGATGCCTGCAAGACATCATGATATTCCAAAAATATCAAATCCGTATCGCTGATAGGTATTTTTAATACATATGATATTCATTGTAAAGTCGTCTCATTCACGCTTTGATTGTGGTGATCATATGAGCACCATGAGGATCTTGAAGTACATGGCTTCATACGGCCCCTATCCCCGGATTAAGCGGAATCAGACACAAGTTACGAAACGCCATAGATCTTGCAGGCTCCGCCCGTATTTTGTTATCGTTATTAATATTACTACCTAAATTAACATAACCGAAAGATAAACAGTAAATTGGAGTTACCTGATAGATAGAAGAGGACAACAGTTTTCAATGCTGCCGAGAAGATCAGTTGATATTCTGTTCATCAAATCAGTATCACAATTCACTGTTTGTAAAGAGAACATTGCCGTGTCGTATGCAAAAAGTGATGTCACGATATTGGTGTGACTAAAAAAATAGAACGTTCTAATGGACATATTAATATGCCAGATAAGTATCTCAGTCACGCTATAATCGGCTAGATAAGTATCTCAGTCACGCTATAATCGGCTAGATAAGTATCTCAGTCACGCTTTGATTGCGGATGTTCAAATAAACACTACGGAGATGTATTTCACATACTGTTTATACGGTCCCTAGCCACGGATTAAGCGGAATTAGATACAAATTACAATAATATAT